>VZUI01042747.1:0-119931 GCA_013401135.1 Cettia cetti
AAAAAAAAAAAAAAAAAAAAAAAAGGTGAAATGAGGAATGACCAAAACAGCAGAATTTGTAACGATATAATCAAACCTCTACAAATCTCACTGATTTGGGAAAGCAAAACTGAACAAGCATATAACAAGAATATAGTGGACAACTTCACCTCAGTCATAGCTTTAACCATGGCCTTTAGTGTATTGGCAAACACTTGTTTGGTGCATCAGAGAAACCTGCACAATTCTTGTTCCTTAGGCCTGGACATATGCAGGAAGGGTGGATTAATTTGTGAAAAAAAGATCATGACTGTACGAAAAGGATGAGCAAGTGAGTGGCTTTCTTTATGTTATTACCCTCACTTTATATCTTGGTAATGTTTTGAGACCACAGTTGGGTATTGCAACCCTGCTTTGCTAAGTGTGCACTGAGGGGTGACAATCCATTGGTCTCCTCTCCACAAGAGTTTCCAGCTGCGTCACTGTGTGTTAAAGGAGGGTGATGCCAGACTCTGTGGAGCCAGCTGAAGGAAGCACATGCAATGGTACTTCATGTTTCTTTGCAAAGAACAAACTAGTGCCTTTATGTATCTGCTTTCAGCCATGGGAGGGTGGGAGCCATCTTCACTAGGGAACAGAGGACAAGCTTGTTGCTAACCTGTTTTACTCTGTTTAGATTGTTTTGTGTAAGGGCCATCTTACACACAGGCCAAAGATTCAGCCACATCCAGTTGCAGAAAAGCTCTCAAAAACTGAACAGTTGTGGTGAAGGTGAAAAGTGCAACCAGTTTGACCAGTCAGCATTTCTAGATGCCTTAGTAGGCAAAAAAACTCATCTTTACTTCTCCTGTTACTGACAAATACTGCTAGTCTTTCTCCCTTTTGCTGTAGTGAAGGCTGTCCTCTCACCAGGAACTGCTGAGGAAAGGAGCAGAGGGCAATGACAGTCATCTGTGGTACCAAAAAAAAAGAAAGAGGGAATAACAAATATAAAGGGGACATGTAAAGGCAACCATTACACGGACAGCATCCAGGAGGAGCAGCCTTGCTCTAGGCTGTGTTGTTTCCCCCTTCAGTCTGAGTGGGAATATGCTGGGCAGGGTGAGGTGGTAGGAATGCCCTGGAGGCAGTGGGGAGAATAAGAGAGGGAACCCAGAGCCTGGACTTGCAACATACCAGAGGGAACAATGCAGGCTGTGTTGGAGCTGGGTATTTTTGTTGCACTGATAAGAGCTGCCCTGAGCTGCATGACATCAAGCAGGAGAGTCCCACCCAGATGAGATGATCACAGGAGGGACTGCAAGGGCAGGCGACACTGACATGGTGTTACAACATATTCTCCTGGACCCTCTTGGGAGTGAGAAAATACAAAAGCCATTATATAATGACCTACTTGGAACGAGGATGTTTGTGGGATTTGAAACAAAGTGCTGTGCTTGTGCAACAGATGTCTTTGGGCCCAAACTGAAATGTTTACATCCACAGCCCAGGAACATTTGACCTAAAGCAGAGGAAAGGAAGCAGCTTCCCCCTCCAGATTGGAATTAGACCATATTGATATTGCTAGAAAGCAGCTCATCTTGTTAAATGTGATGTTTCCTCAAAAATACAGCATGCTGTGGAAAGGAAGGGTCCGTTTCTTCCTCCTCTCCACCATCCCTTCCAAACAGGGAGAGAAGGAAAGCAATTCAAAGTGTTCCTTCAAATGGGCCTGAGGACTTTTGGCTGGGTTAATAAAGAGGGTGGACTCACCAAGGACACAAAGTAAGAAATGAAAAATAAAGATGACTCCCCCAGTGCTACACCACTGCACAGTCCTCAGGAAACAGCTCTGGCATCTTCCCTGGCCTGTATCAGAGTACTTCCCATGGACTTTTCAAAGAAAGCAACTCACAGAAGTCCCCTTGTAGGAGATCACAGCCTTATTTCCCACCAGGCATCAAAATAATCACCACACCAAAGCTGAAATCTGAGCCACCATTTGTTAATTGTTTGAGCCAGCCAAATTTGACAAAATAACAGCCGTGTTCTGGGTTAATGCTGGTTTATCCCAGGGTATGGTTATTACTTCATAAACAGGAAGCACTCAAGTTACAGTCAAATTAGATTTATTTTCCTGCCTTATCTATTGAGTTTCCCATTTTATTAACTTTTTACTTTTAAATTTTGAATAATTCATTTCCTCCTGCCTTGTAACCCTTTCAGATGTCAATAAGATACCTATTTTTCTAACAGAAGAAAAAATCTCAGACACAACTGAAGCCAGGGTGGATGTAGTGTGGCACCAGAGGGCATTATTTAAGAAGGTACTATTAAAATCAATCTAGAGCAAAGTTATCAATTTACCTAACAAGACAAATCTGTCTTCTAAAATGGTAGGTTGGCCAATACATTAAACTGATGAAGTTGAAAAGAAACCAACAGGAAGCCATTTCCACCCCCCTCCCCTTTTATTTTGCAGCCTTCTTAGGATAAATGCTATATTCCATTAACTGCATAGAGGAGTGCAAACAGTGAGTACAAACACAGTCCCTGCCCTGGCAGCCTGTTTGCTTAGCTGTGCTGCCTGTTTGAGTAGCAATAGCCTCATTCTGAAGCCATAAGTTGCTGTTTGCTGTAGCATTTTAGTGACCTGTTAAGAAGGGTTTGGGCCAGTGCGTTGACAAATGCCTTTTCTGAGTAAGAAAGTTCCTCCTTCCCTTCTGGCTCTCTTTTCTAACCCAGGCACCAGTGATGTCCTAGCATTCCCTGTTGGAAAGGGGAGCCTGGCTGGATTGCTGGGGATATGCTCACAGAGATGTGACCATCCCTTTGCCCTGTGGTGGCACCTCAGAGCCTGATACTACGTGATCTGCATCTGTTACCTGTTGCCGTCCTCAGCCTGCCTGAGAATCACTGATCTTTTTGCCTTTGGCTGGAGAGCAGTCCAAGGGGCAGGTCATGAAGAAACATTCTCTTCCATCCCTGTTGCAGACCTCATTTTGAGGCCTTTCTTGCAAGGCAAGGTTTTGGATCAGTTCTGGCAGAGTTAAAACCTCACTGTGGCAATTTTCTGGGCAGTCTGAACCACCTGAGATCTGTTCAAGCACAGGTTCCTTCAGTGAGGGATCTACCTGGGTAGAAACTTCTGCTTCCTCTGTCTCACAGCTCCCTAATCTGCTGCCTCTTGTACATCCCTGATGTTCCTGGACACCAGGGTCCCACAGCTACGGCTCTCCTCCCTCATCTTCAGCCTAAGCACTGCAAGGTATTGCTTTGCAGTCCCCTTTTGCTTTCATTATGTGTCCACATGAACAAATAATTGGTTAGCCAATGTGTCATAATTATCTTAGTCTGCTAGGACTGCCCTAGCCTTGCCTTTCTTGAACATCATCCAGTGTGAACTCTGCCTTTGAGGTTAACTCTGCCCTACAGGCTAAACACACTTTGGAGATAACTTGCAGAAGCACTTTCTGTGTCCCATGAGGTTAGAATGCTAGAAAGAGGTCAGAGGCAGGTTCAGCTGGAAGGTGAGTGCCCAAGACCAAGCCAGGGCTGGACTTGGCAATATGGTGTTTAACTGACTCTTGCTAGGCTTGTGAAAAAGCACTGTCTGAGTGTTTTCCTCCAGAGGAACTGGTGCAGCCACACAAAGCTTGTGATTTTTTGTCCATCTTGACCTGCTCTCAGCCTTCTCTAGGGACCCTGCCATCTTGGGATAGTGGGTCTTCAGGAACAGGGACAGTGGGTCTTGTGTGCAGCTGGTTTCCTGAACCTCTCCTTTCCTCTGCCCCAAATTATGCTCTCCTTCTCAGAAAATACCCAATCCAAATGACACACAATCAGTTTAGGCCTAACTTTGACCCACACCAAAATAATGAAGTCACAATGGCATCTGCATTCCCTTATTATCCTCACACTGCAGTTCCCCATCTGCTGCCTTTAATGCATTAAACCTTCCTAATACAGAGCCCAGGTCTTGGCTGCTGTGGTTCTTGGTGCCTTGGGTCAGTCACTGTTTCCTGTGTCCAGCAAAAGCTTTTAGACTGATGTGCAAGAAAACGGGATGTTTTTGCTATTTTCAAGACATTTGGAACATCCTCACTCATGAGTCAGTGGGAATGCAGTGATTGGGCTGCTCTGCTGTGACTGAATGTTACATGTCAAGTCATTATTTGTCTTCTTTAAAAGAAAATATTTGCTCCTTGACAAACTGAGGCAGCCCTTTCTCTTCCTTTCCTCTTTAACACACTGGATTTTCAAAGCTCTCACTTTTGGAACATTCTATTTCCAGTCCTGAGAGAGACAAGGTGACGAGCTGTCCTTCCTGATAAAACCCTTGCAATATTTTTACATTACAGAGTGGCTCTGTTTAGTGTGTGCTATATTTATACCAGGGAAAAAAAAAAAAAGAAGCAGAGAAGACTTTCCCATCTAGTAAGAGAGAAAATAACTCTGACCATATTATTATGAACAAGTTTTTCTTCTACAATGTAATAAATTCATT
The DNA here is from genome assembly GCA_013401135.1 of Cettia cetti. Classification (NCBI taxonomy): domain Eukaryota; kingdom Metazoa; phylum Chordata; class Aves; order Passeriformes; family Sylviidae; genus Cettia; species Cettia cetti. The sequence goes on from VZUI01042747.1 coordinate 4,466, forward strand.
TGAGCCAGGATTTGTACCGGGAAGATGTTTTCATAATTATGGGGCAGGAGGGGACAGGAGGTGACTCTTAAACTGACCTAATTAAAGAGGTCTAAAAGTAAAGTAGGAGCAGCAAAATATACATATATATATAAAATTGATATAAATATATGTAAAGTCACATGAACAGATACTGGTTTTCCTCTCTTTGTAGATCTGGCAGTCGTTTCCTTCTCATAATCTGATCAGGAAGAGGTGAAGAGGCTCTTTGAGTGAATTTGTAGTACTGGGCTCTGTTCCTAGGGCACTTTAGGGTCATGTTAACACACAAATGGCAAATACTCACACACTCAGAGCTTTATTCTTTTCCATGGGCTCTGGCATTATGAGATCCGGAGTCAGGAAGAAGTGTTATTCCTTTCTCACTGCAGTGCTCTCCCTATTCAACAGAGACCCCCAATCATTTCTGGGGTCACTGGGCTCAAACTGCACAATGCTTAAAAATGCCTCAACCTCTAAGGAGCTACTGGGTTAACAACAGTTCTGTTCTGCACAGGGAAAGACATCTCCTCTCAGTGTCTATCCATGGTTTCCCTGGAAGATTCCTTGAGTACTGTTGATCCTGTGAGTCTGGGCAACTTAAGTACATGAGAAAGGGCAACATGAGAAAGGTGCTTCACTGCCGACTCCACTGTAAACAGTTGTCTGCACAGTATTTCTACAAATATTTTATTTGTATCAAGACTGCACAGGGCCAGCAGCATAGAGAGAGCACTTGTTATGATCTTCCAGTGCCACTGAAATATGATGTGATTCCAAATTATGGAAGGAGGATAACGATGATCGTGGGAGGGGCTGAGGGGCATGTGCTCTGTTTTTAGATTAGAAGATTGTCTGTTCCTGGGTGAAGGCTATTACTGGTGTCTCTGTTCAAGTCAATAGAAAGGCTGTTGTTTCTGCATTTCTCAATGAAAATTTAAAAATTGCCTTTTACTACAAATTTGTGTTCTCCATCTCCATGTGCACTTCACATGTACACATCACTTGGCAAGAGCATTTTTTTTTGTGAATGGTATACTGCCACCCCTTTCAGTTCTGATCCTGAATAATAGCTGTTCTTCTCCCAAGCTAAAGACAATTGTGTTGACCCACCCTTAAGAGGAAGGCAGTCAATAGAGCCTATTTTGTACAAGTCCTAATGTGGTTATTTTTCATTTCAGCTTTGTAGGATTCTTTGTTCAGCCCTCTGACTAAAAATGTGGTGAGTGAATTTTGTGAAAATTATGTCAAAACAATATGTGAAAATGAAAGTCTATTATAATTATGCTCCTTCTAGCAATTATTGCAAAATAATAAACACTCAGCACTTAAACTGCCAAGAACGTTATGAACATGAATTAGCAATAAGTATCAGGTAATCATTATAATTTCTCTAGTCTGTAACACAGAGAAACTGAAGAAAACTGTGAAATGACACAAATCTCCCTGAAAGCAGATGGTGGAGCTCTTTGGGGGAGAGGTATTTTCTGCATCCAGAATTCTTCTGGTTCCTGGCCACTGCTCAGACAAATAAAGAATAACAGTGCCTGGACTTCCCATCTTTGCTCATTCTTCTATGTGTTGGTGCCTCCCATTACATGTGATTTTATCATTAATAACAAAAAAAGGTAAGTACTTCCTTGACAATTTTTGTTGGAAATAACATTGTAACCTGAATGCTCACGTCCTTTGAAGCACCAATTACTGGTACAAATACATGGCTTGTTATCTTGGCATCATTTGTTGCAGTAAGTACTATTTTAATACTCACATGTGTCCTTTGGCTAATACATTAGTTATTCTATCCTATGTTTCTCCAGCCACTGGTTTAATACAAAACATGACCTGATGCAGGTGCTTTATTAACATGTACTTCGTTGCACACATCAAACCAAAAGCAAGTCTCTCTCTATAGCTAAAGGCCTGCTATTTCCTGCTATCATCTCTACTTCTGAAGACCAGTGCAAGAAAATAATTTCTCTCTCTAATCTCACTGGTTATTGCTTTTGCATTATGATGGTTAAAAACACCATGTCTCCTGGGAACTTCTCTCTTCTGCATTACTATATTGTAGGTTAGATATTTTTAATCAGTAGATGTTACTTTTGTAGTATACATATTATTCCTGTATTTCTCTGTATTTCTCCTGATATTTTCTGTGGTTTCATTTGTCAGTCCTGCTTGGGCTTGAACCCTAATGTTTCAAAAAAGCACGAAACACATTCTTGCTACTTGTGTTTTAAACCAAATGATTTATTTTTTATTTTATCTTTCTCTCGTCTATTTTTGCTCTGTGCAATGAAATGAAATGAGACAGAAGATAGAAAATTTAATCAGCCTCAACTTTCCTTCAGGCTGCTTGTGTCTGGAGAAGGGCCCAAACTAAAACCATAAGGTCAACATCCCTCACTTCCTGTACCTTCCCCAGCTACTGAACAGAGCAGTGTTGAAACTCTGTGCCCAAATGCACATCCAGACTTTGCTAGTAGTCACTAATTTCATAACGGAATAAAGTAAACTTGGCCTCACGCCAATTCTTTCTTCTAAGATGCTGGCTGTTAGCCTATCTTTATTTATCTGGAATGACTTCCTACATACCCTCCTTGTACCTCAGAGTACAATTGTGCCAGGAGTCTGAACAGAAACTCTCTTCCTCTGTAACTTGTGACAGCAAAAATCAACATAATTAAATAATAAAATGGGAGGGAAAGTATGAGATGGAAGAAGATTTTGGTGTGTGGTGCAGAAGACAATAGCTAAATGTTTTGCTGAGAGTTCTGTCTGGAAATGCTGTCAAGATTGGAGTACTTTTCTCTGATTCTGCCCTCATTTCTGTAGCCACTAAGGATACCTTGTGCATGACACATGGAACCCGTCCTGCATTACAGGTGAAATGGGAGAGCAGTCAGAGACATGCAGGCTTGCAGGGTCTCAAGGCAGAGGTTTTCCTCCTGGTTTGTCCTGGTTGGTTTTTGCTAATGAAATCCTTCCTAGAAACAAGTTAGTGGCTCCCTACAAACACCTCTAGGCTGTCTGCACACACTCTAATTCAATTACACCTCTGCCTGCTTAACATAGGCAGCACCAATATATTAACCAACATTTCCTGCTTATTTACATGTTTCTTCCTTGATGCTGAAAGTCAACTCCACCACTGGCACAGGGATCTGTGCCCACTTCCTCCCCAGCAGCTACCATCCAGACAGGGGAACATTGCAACCAAAGCAAGAAAGATTATTCGATCTTCCATGTGCAATCCAGCAAGCCAGAAAGGGCTTCTGTTTCCAGAGCACAAGCAAACAAACTGTACCAAGTTTAAATTTGGTGTAACTATATATATTTTTCAGGCAAAGTGTGAGGCCAGGAGAAGGTCTGTCTGCTATAGGGAGGCTGTGCAACAGGCGTATCAGTTACGAAGTTCATGTACCACTCATTTGGATTCAGAGATGATACCTCAAATTTGTACTTCTGAACAAATCAAGTTTTAGACACATAGGGATACTTTTTGAAAAGATATATGCAAGAAAGAGGAGACTCACGCACAGCAGGAATGTGCTGGTGATGCCTCACTGAAAGGGGAGCTCAGCCACCCCAAGAAACAGGGCCTGCTAATTCACTGGGGGAATAAAGATCCCAGAGAGCCTGGGAAAAACAAACAGGTCCTTCTGGGTAGTGAACTGTTTTTCAGGATTCCTTGGCAGCCAACCAGCCACTCTGCTTTGTAAGATCTCGTTCTTCCTTGCGAGGAGGAAAAAAATAACTGAAGGGCTCCTGTTTTTTGAATGTCATCACAATGCACTCAAGAAGCCCAGTGCCACAGCTCCTCATTGTGAGTGCTATGGGGTATAGCTGCACTTTACAGGTGCTTGAATAAACAACACTACCACTTTCAGGAGAAGAGAAAATGTATAAAAGACAAGCCTAATGACTTCAGCCCAGCCAGCTTTTCCCCCCACACTTCACCAACCCCCCTTTCCACATCCCAGACAGCCCAATCCTACTGCCTGTCTCGAAGTGCGTGACAGCGGAAAAAGGCCTTTTCTCCCACAGGAACAGGCAGTGCGACCCAGATAGGTTGTGGGGAAGTTTAACCCCTTGGCTAGCTGGTCACATGCCATGTGAAATCACAAATCACAGGAATGCTGTGCCACATATGTATCTGCTTATATATATATATATATTTTTTTTTTTTTTCTTTTACTTACCTTCCCCATTCCAGCATGAGCATGTCCCAGCTTGACCACTACAGGAAAATTTGGAGTTGTGAGCTGAAAGACAAAAGAAGGACCCTTTCATTAGTTTGGGTTTTTTTTTTCCAGCCACTGTATTTGGAATAATTTTCTTTTATTTAGTAGCTTTTACCCCTTTCATGGATGCTGTAAACTGGACAATAAAAAAGCCAAATAAAGTTTGTCTGGATGGTAGGGCAGTGAGCAAATACTGCATTACTGGATTCCATATGATTGAAAATGGAGGCCTGGCAGAATTCCTCTGATCTGACCCAATTCTTCTGTCTGATAGCAGTTTTGCCACCCTGTACATAAGGATTTGTGTACACCCATATGCATGTAAAACACTGTTGCACTTCCAAGCTTGAGTAAGTGAACGCTTTCAAATGCTGAAAATATCTGAATGCTGAGAAAGACAAGGGCTGTTCTTTTCCACACGGACTGCTTTGGCCTTAATAGTGAGTACACTCCTCCCATCCACAGAGAGGGTGGGGGAACAAGGAGAGTAGGAAGTGGGCCAATCCTTAGGTGCAACTCACAGCGTGCATCTATTCATAAAGCCTGTACTTCTCTACCTTCAGGGGTGGGTATAGTGAATAAAAGAAAACAAAGAAGGATTGGAATCAGCAACAAAAATAGAAAAAGAAGTCATATGTTCTCCCTGGCTTGTGTGGTGTTTCCTTTGGGAAGGGCACCCAAGGCATACAAGGTCATCTCAGAGCACATGCAGGATTTTACTTGAAGAATTGCAAGTACCCTCTCTGCCTTTTCTTCTCCAGTTTCATCCTCATGCAAGGATTCACCTGGAGTGATTTTTTCAGAGCTGGGTGGCTGTACTGGTAGGAAGAGCACCTATCAGGACTAAGTAGGATATATGCACCACATTTCCCCTATGTACTCATTTGTCCATTTCTACACCTCTGCTTGGCATTCCTGTGACCTTCATCTTGTCTTGTGTTCATGATTCTTGTGATCCAAATGCTCTTTGTTCAGTATGTAGCTGGTTATTTTTTATTTCATATTTCATTTCCTTTAAAGACACTTTTATCTTTACTGAAGTCCCCAAAGTGATGATCTCTATTCCTTAAGCAGTTAACTTGGAGATCTGGCAAAGGGAGGCAGTTGAATTTTGATGGATAAATGGGTCTCCTATTTATTTAAGTTTGAGAATATATAAACAACTTGTTCTTGTGCTAATTACCAATTGTCTGTACGGACAGGCAGGCACTACGCCCTAAAGATAGAATGGCGCTACAGTCTCCATCTGTGGCAGCTCACTATAAATAACAAAATTAGTAATGAACACTGATATGTTTTGCTATTCAGCTGCTTATATAAAGAAATGTCACAGGAGAGGGGAACAGTGAGTGCATCACGTCCTCGAGCAGCCTATGTCACTTTCTTCAGGCAGAAAGCTGAAGAAAGATCTTCGGACCACAGAAGGGCACAATAAATCACAGTCCTGGCACAGGCAGGGACCAGCGCTACTGCTTCAGAAGAAGAGGCAAGAGATTGACAAGCGGCTATCATGAAGTCAAATGGTTAAGTATCTGTCCAGGCACATGAGTTTGTACTCTATTTCACCTTTGCCTCTTTAATTCATTGCAAGAGCCTGAAATTTAATTTATGCTAGCATAAATAAATCAATTGGAGGACTGCACCTGAGGCTTACTGAAGATGGGCTCTGGATGGACCATGCCAGGCCTTTAATGCTGGAAGATGGTAGGCAACCTAGTAGCTGAGGCACCCACCTGCTCAGGCTATGGGAGATGTGGCTTGCTTCCCAGCTCTCTCATCTCTGCCCCACGTGCCCTGTTTGAGCCAAAGTGCTTGCAAGCCCTGGCCTCTGTTCCCTGTTTGGGAGTGGAGGCAGCAGCTGCTCCTACGGAGCAGGAAAAACAAACTGCATGCTGTGAGCCCATCTGATACCCTGGCAAGGAGGCCAGAGAAGTGTGCGGGATAGATAATGCTCTATCGCCAGCTCAAAACAGACAGAGGCCGGAAGCAATGTCTCTGCTGCCCTGTTTTTTGTCCCCTGCCTACAGTGTTGCTCAGGGAGTCTGCTTGGGCATGGGGCCCGGGAGTGGGAAGCATCTGTTTTCCTGTATACATGCAAAGAAAGTTTGAGATCCAGTAAACAACCCAAGTTTACTGTTAGTCTGGAAAATACCACCGGCAATGACAACACGCTGGGCAAACTTCTCCCTTTCTCTTTGCTTCTTGGAAATATGAGCTCAGCTTTCTTACTAAGGCTTGGTCTCATCCCACATAGGGTGACCAGTTGGTGTTAGAGCATGTTGGGCTCACATGTGGCTTGGCCTAGGCATAGCACCTGGGGCTTGAGGTGAGACAGATCAAGTGTGTGAACATGTGGTAGCCTTGCTTGAAAGCTGTGGCTCCAGAGAAATGCTGGTGCAAGGTTAGCCAGGAATCTGCCTCTGCCACTGAAAATGCACCAGATTTCCACATACATGAACCTGCCTTATGGAGGAACCAACAAGAGAGCATGGCACATGCACAGAGCTGCATTATATAATGAGTTTATCTAATGACAGTGGAGTGCCCTCTTAGTTTCTGCTGAAACTTAGCTCTCTTAGAAACTTAGTTCTCTTAAAAACTTAGTTTCTGCTGAAGTTAAATATAATCAAAAGCTCTCCATAGTCTGCAGACCTAAAGCAACCATAGTCCACAACCACCCTCTGGAAAGCCCTTGATGAAGTGGTGGAAGTGATTGAACGCCACTGAAGTCAACAAGGAGACCTCCAGCTTTCACCAGAGTCTTGCTGGGACTCAAGTTCCATTTTTGTTGCTAATAAGGTGGCCAGCCAGCACAATTGGTAAGAACCCAGGTGGATAGAGAAGCCAAAATAAGGGAGAATCTGTTATACCCACAACTCTGATGGAATTCATACACAAAAACGGTGAGAAGTTTTGCGGGTGGCCAAGGCCACCACAAGGGCAGACCCCTGAGATGAGTATTTATACATGCTGAGTCATAAATTTCCCAGGAAAGAAGATTATTATAATCACAGAATAACACCACATTTTAATAAGAAAAACATGTTTTTACTGAAATAATGCAAAGACATATGTCTGTGTCTCTCTGTGTGTCACAAGGGCTCTTCTTTTCTCGAGAAAATAGTGAAAAACACTTTGATCATTTTAAAATGTGCATGTATTGTTGACAGGACTGATACAGATGAGGTTGCTAGGTTTTGGGATGGGACTGTAGAGTTGCAGCTAGCTCAGTGATCCTATGCAGGGTGTTAGCTCATATGCATACCTCAACCCTTCAAATTAAAATCTTACAAATATATTCCCAGAGGTTGTGACAAAGTCTTGAGTTGCCAAGGATTACATAAGTGTCTAGATCTTGGTGCATGTAGAGGCCTGTTAAGAGTCAAGCAGCAGTTTGAATCCTGAACTAGGAACTCATCCATGTCTTTGGTAGTAGTGAAGGTAGAGTCATGGAAGTTATTTCCAACTTAGAACACCGATGGCCCAAAGTGTACCATTTCAGCCCCTGATTTTCAGGGCTCTGCTCTGTGTGTAGTGTCACTGCAATGATGACTTTGCAGTTTATCAGTTTTGGCAGTGGCGTGTAAAATGAGTGCTGGCATGCACACATTAGCCTTTATTTGAAAACATGTGGCTGTCAACTGTGACACTTTCCCCTTTACGTTCTGCTTCTCCTTTCCAACAAATAATGGGGGCTTCAGAACTTATTGTAATTTTTTAAATATTTTCTCTATTCTTTACTGGTGGAGCACTAGAATCGAGTTGGATCTAAATTGATCTGAGGGAACGAATCCTAGGCAGTGCTCAAAGCCAGGTTGGACAAGGCCTTGAGCAACTTGGTCTAGTGGGAGATGTCCCTGCACATGGCAGTAGGGAAGATGATCTTTAAGATCCCTTCCAACCCCTTAACATTTGATGATTCTATGAAACTTGATTTAACCCATAAATACAATGCTTTTGACTGCTCTATTTCACTGAGATCCTCAAGAGAGATGCTGATATTAAGTTTGTGATTTTTTGTACTGTCTTGTACTCCATGAACAAAGTAGAATGTCTCTTTTCATTTCCTTCTCTTATGTGCAGTTTTGTGCATTAGTTCACATTATCTAGTTCATTTTATACAATGAATTTTCAGTTCCTAGTACTATTCTTTCTTCTGCAAAACCCTTCCAGTCAATGCTAAAATGAATAGTACAGGCTGCAATTACATCATGGTTAATACTAGGAGGGATTTGGGGTGGTGGGAGATGGAGTCATTAAAACTTTGGTCTCTTGGCATTGGCGTCGTATTACCATAGCATTCAGTGTTTTCAGCCAGGCCAGAAGGCCCTATAGCAAAAGGTATTGTAAATTTGCCTTCACATTTCCCCCAGAAGCAATATTCTGAATTTTTCCTTTATACTCTAAACCTGATTTTTATGTTTATTTAGCTGCTTTCACTTGTATGATGACAAAGTCTGTTTTGGGTGGGTACCTAATGAATGATGGGAATGTTGTTCATGCACTTGAGACCTAAATGTTTGAAGTAATGTGTGTGGCTCTTCTCTGGTGTCAATTAAGTTAAAGGAACTGTCAACTTATAATTTCCTGTAAAAGCAAGCAAGCAAGCTGATTCAAACCTACAGGAAAATAATGATGTCATTACATGATGTCATTGTGTTTATGGAACTATCTTACTAAAAACTTGAGCTGAAGGTCAGCACTGGTTGCCTGCCAGCCTTGCCAGGCATGGGATGATCAGGGCTGCATGTGATATGGTTTCCTGTAAGACACACACCTGTGTGTTGATTATTGTATTGTAATTAGAGCACAATAAGAAAAAATCATTATCTGGGGAAAGAGGACCTCAAGACAGCTTTCAAGACAGCTGAAGTAAATCCCGAGGAGAAGTAGGTATCTGCAAAGGTCCCAGGAGGAAGGAGGAGATAGGGAGTATGATGAGAAGAGTAATGAGATTCTTGTGACAGGACGAGTTCAATGACAGCTGGATCATGACAACATTATACAGGTGGGATCTGAAGCAGTGAGGCAGTTGATGGATGAGTTGGCAACAGGGTGGTTAAAAATATCCTTCGATTCTCCCATTGTTTTTTAAAAGCACAACAAAAGAGAGGAAAAAAAAAGAAACCCCAAAAGCAGGATGACTTAATCCCCACATCCTTGAGTAAACAAACCACAAACCAATGTTTCAGGACTCCTAACACTTGCTGTGGTTGGAATGGGTCATGGAAGTGAATAAAAGGGGTAAGCACAAACCAGAACATTTTGTCATTGATTACGCCTCTAATGTTACTTAACTTCTTTATTTGAGACAGGATGTGTTTGGGTTCCCCTAGTGGAGAATAGGAGTGTGAGCATTTGATATTCTCATTCTTTTGGAGCTTCAAGTGTGAGAATTATATGAACATATCCAGACAAGCAGATGCTCAGCAAAAAAACCCAAATTGCAGTATGTGTGTGCTCGTATTCACACACATATCTAGCAGTTCTGGTCAATAAATCACCATTATCACATATCAAATCTCAAGCAGGTTTTTTAAAGGTTCTATGACTACATAGAAAATGTCTATAATTCCTTAATGCATGATGTTCATTTAGCTATTTTGCAGTGGTGCCTTTAAGGAAGTTTCTTATCTTTCCTTTTTTGCTAGGAGAGTGAATACATTCTCCCAACTCCTTATGTTGAGAAACTGTCCAAATATTTTTTGTGGGATGCAGTGAAAGAAAAGAAGAAACTCTTGAATTTCCTTTTCTTCCTGACCTGAATTGTGTGCCTTTTGCTGTAATTTTCTCGAATGAGAAAATTCCATCTCACATTGCAAAGGAAGAGATGGTGAATACCTGTTGTGTAACTGCAGATCTAAGCTATGGTAAAAGATATAAGAAGGAGACAGAGGGGAAATAAAATGCTTTATGAATTTATGCTGGAGTTTTCAAAGCCATCACTCTTCTAAGAATCCCTGAGGTTCACAAGATACTGGCCAACAAACTTCTCTTCACTTGGCAGGCTTGACTGTCCCTTTTTTGGGAAAATTGAATTCTCACTGATTTCTAAATAGGCAGCATGGGGTTTCTTTGGAGAGAACAAGCTTCCCTAAACTTCACAGAGGAAAACAACCTTTTGCAACAAGTCTCACTGAAGCCAATCATGCCACAGTTACTGCTGGTCTCTAATCTCACCACACAGTCTGCTGCAGGTACTTTTCTCTCACCAAAGGACAAAGTGCATGTGGTTCTCACCCTGGCTTTTCCACATAGTGAAGCCGTGTGCCCCAGCTGCAAAGCTGGGAGGCCCCCACATGACTTTGAGTTGTGATTTCACAACTTTCTGTAGCACATCTGAGAGTGGTGCATTTATGTCAGTGTAAAATGAGAAGCAGGTCCTGGGCTTATTAGTACATTCACTGAGAAATATCTGCCTGCCACAGAAATGGCTCCAAAGTTTTCTTGTAAACCTCATACACTTGTAAGTGCCAATGACTGCATGCAGACTTGGCTGGCATTGCCATGTCAGATGCTGGCATGAATAATGAGCCATGGGTGCTGCCTGGTACAGGCAATGGGATACTGCAACATTTGAAATACTCTCTGAGCTCTTGAAAGCTTTTCAGCAATGAATCACTGCCTCCTTCCTTCTTGTCATTTTTCAGCACTGAAAGCTATAGAAACAGCAGCACAGAGGACCAGGCAGTCACAGCTGGACTTATTCCATTTTTATACTTTTTAAAAAGCATAGTTAATAATCTTGATTAATGCCTCAGGAGGGACTTTTTACATAAAGAAGAATGAGGATTACGGGAAGTATCACCTTGCAGCTGGCATCTTGTGCCATATCTGTACAAGTAAATAGAACAATGGCATAGCAAGGACACTGGCCCTGATTAGCCTATACTGTTAAATTGTTAGACCAATCCCAGGCAATTCCCTAGCATAACATGGAACCACCATAAGTCCGCAGATACGCCCCACAGAACACTGGAGGCTAGAAGAGCTTGATAGCACAGCTGTGATTGAGCCATGAGAGAGCTGCTGGAGAATGATCCTGGCATTGTAGGGTTTGCTGCTGTTAATACTGCCTCTGTTGCCTTACCCGGTTAAGCAGGAGAGTAGTTCTTATTTTGCATGATGTATCATCTTTGCTACCACATTAGTGTTTCATTTTGGTTGTACACACAAATGGTCTCTCTCATGTAGCCAGCTGTCATACCATTCCCATATGACAGTTTCCACTGACTACCTTTTTCAGACTGAATTCACAGTGGGTCCTTTTTTGGCTTACAGCCACAAACATTTACACTACATTTCTTTTGCCCGCTGACCTGGAAAGTCAGGTATTGCCTCACATGAGAAATGTTTGAGCTATGGGCTCAGTTTGTTCTATTTCACAGCTAGATCATATTTTCAGCTTTTTGAGCCCTTAGGGTCATGCAGGAAATCAAGTACTTTGCTAATGTGGTCTGGAGTGAAATATACGTCCCCTACATTTTGTGCTCTGGGACATAAATGCGGAGAGTAAATCCTGCTCCATGGATTTACCTGCTCCTTGGGCTGCACATGGAGTTAAACACTGACAACAGCTCTTCTTAACCCTGAATTTGTTGTGCTTTTTTGGCACCTAGAGCAGGTGTGGCCAGGTATGAGCTCTGTTCTTCCTACACCCTCATTCTTCTTCTTCACAGTTTCAAGCTTCTTTCTCCAGATAAAATTCTTGTGTGTTTTTCCAGACTAATTTTTGGCTCATGTTGGAGACATTGAGGACATGAAAGGCAGCCATTGTATCCCATGTTTGAATTAGCTCTGTGTCTTTTGAGATTTCTTGGGAACTTTCAAATTACATGTTTTCAGTAGGAGCCAAAAACTGGAGGAAGGGCTGTAATTCACAATCTCTTCAAATTCAGCAATTGTTTGGGAAAGAGAATGAGGTCCCATGGGTAAAATTTTTTATTTTGAAAGGTGGAAGTATCATGTTTCAATGATTCAGTGAATGAGCACTAATTAACTTCTTCCCCAATCCAAATGGGACATGGAACGCTTTCAAACTGCAAAAGGAAAGTTTTTCTGAAATGCATTTAATTTCTCCCTGTTTCATTCTTGAGGATTTTGGAGATATCCAAACCCTTCAAACCTCTCAAGAGCTGAGAAATACATTATCCTCCCTAGCCTTCAAGGGCATTGGTCCACACTGGCACAACTTGGGTATTTGTCTCCCTCTGGTGTCTCATTCCATGAGAAAAGATACAATCCTGCTCCACCTGTTTGCTAAAGCCACTAGAGCTCCCAATGAAGCGGAAGAAACTGTGGGTGACCTGTGCTCCTAATTGTCTGCAAACTCAGTGCTGAGAGAAAACCTAGTTTGATATTTGGAGTAAAAAGCAGAAGGGAGATCAAGCATGCTACAGACAGGACACAGGCAGAGTTATTTTCAGCTGGGACTGGCTTCTGTTTACATCTTTCCCAGCTGTAACAAGGAAGGAGTTCCTGAAGTGAAAGCATTCAGACGAAGACAGAAGAAACCACTGTGTGGATCAGCCTTTTTCATCTCACAACCACCACCTTGGCCAGCAGCATTTTTCCCCTGCTGAGCACACATTGATGTACCACAGGCTGTAACAGCCAGGAATGGCAGGAAACAGGAAGCAGAGAAATTCCTTTTGGAGTGACACATAGACCCTCTTCTTTACCTTGGGTAAACTTGGAGTGGCAAAGGATGCTGTGGTCTCTGTGAGCCCACTCCTTCTGTTTGTCTAGAAAGAAAGGGTTCACCCTTTACTGGAAAAAGAGGTGGAGATCTGAGCTGATTTCATCTCTGAGGCAGTATCTCCACTTCTCAGGGATAAATGAGACAAATGTGAGTGAATTGGTCCACGCCCAGTACAGGAAGGCATTTGTTTTTTTCCCAGGCACAGTACTGAGGCTGTCGTGGGATCCAGGTAGGATTTTGGAATGTGGGCAGAAACCCACATGGAGGTAACTGGGGATATGCCCAAAGAAGGGCACTGGGTTCAGCAGAGGAGCTCATGCCAGGCACTCTGGTTGAAGGCAGAACCAGGCACAGTCAAAGTCTAGTCTGGAAAGATGGGTTTCTTTAAAAATTTGTTTCTTTAATACGGTTCTACCTCTTTTCTTCCCATCAAACTTCATGCCATTAAATTATTTTTCAGAACTAGTTGCTGAAGCCTTCTATGGTCATGGCTTTCATTCTCATGGAGGTAGTGCCAGCAGCTTAGTAATGCAGCAGGTGAACTTCTCTGCAGAGTTTCTGTGCTGCACAAACTGCTGCTATCAAAATACTTAAACCAAATTTCAAGGGAGTAGGAGTACCTTTTAAACAACAACAACAAATCTTTGCACAGACAAAGAAAATAGTTTACTTTCTCAAAAAAGATAAATCATACCTTAACTGTTTAGACTTACATGAAAGCTGTAAAGTTAATGTGTAAAAAATAGGTTCAATGGGAGAAACAAAATGGACTTTTCATTTTTTCTTGGTTTTGTTTCTTTAATTGTGAAATCAAAGAGTTTTGTATACATACACTTATCCTTGCAGACTTCTTGATTGGTTTTCATCTATCAGTTGTGGGTGGGACAATAAAGTAAATATTCAAAACTTCCCATGCAGAAGTTGCTTGGCTAATTCCAACCTCAGAGAGTAGCAGGTGTCCATGCTATGCATCTGTGAACTTTTGGACTTCAGTAGCAAGAATCTCTGATACTGGGCCTTGAGGACAGAGTGCTGTGTCATATTTTGCAGACAGCCCTAATTGGTTAAATAAGTCTGCATCATAAAGGTAAAGCAATGCACATTGGATTTGTCTCTAATTGTGGCATTTGCTCTGGTGATGGATTGCAGACTTCTTTTTTTTTTTTTAACTTTCTCATTAGTACTTAGCTTTAGGCATTTGTGAGAAACCACAGCCTCCTAAAGCTTCTACTTCCATCCTCTTAATTTTGACTCGCAAGATTTTAATGGATGAACAGAAAGCAAAGAAAGCCTTTGGTTCTCATACCATTCAGCAAACCTCCGGCTGGCACTGGCATTGTTTGGGAACCCTTTTGGGGATGAAAGTAAACTCTGTACAGATGTGGCCTCTTCTGAGACTGCCCTTTGAGGCCTGTTGATTCTCAGAACAAAAAGCACGTGAGGAGAGTGACTGGCAGGGGATTTCCATGGAGTGCTCTAAGTGAAATTATTTTAAACTGATCCTGCACCACAAAGGGCTAATGATAGTCCTTTGTGGAAGGGGTTCCCAAAAGCACAAATGCTGCTCTGATCCTTTGTACAGGGCAAATTTTTCCATAACCCCAGTGGGACACTGTGTAGAGATTCTCTGGGCTGATAGGCTCCTGAAGCACATCATGATGCAGGCCCCCCAGTTTGTAGCTGGAAAATATAGGTCTGGATGAATGCGGCAAAAAAAGCCACATGTAGATAGCCTGTGCAGAGAGATGGAGTGTTTCTGTTCCCAGACCTTTCTGGGGAGGGACCATGGGGTTGGCCTACATGGATCTGGCTGCTGCTGTGTGGTTTTGGATCTCAGTCTCCACCTGTGAGAAGTTAATGGAGTGAAGCCATCTGGTTGGCTATCTCTGTGCCTGCTGTGCAGACATGCTCACAGGGTGCTAATGACAAATCCTGTCCTTTATAAACCCTCACACAGGGAGTTTATGAGGCATGATATGCAAACCCTGCCCCACAGAAGGAATAACCAGCTCTCCAAAACTGGGAGTGGTAAATGGGATACCTCCCGAAACAAATCCCGCTATGACTACAACCACTGATTAAATTGAGGCTTTGGATGGTAAAACTATAATCGGGGCAGGAAATTTGATTACTTCCATCAATCCAGCTGTCTGACTTCATGAAGTTAATGCTGTCCTGAGCTCATCACTGCGGCAGCAAGGCATTGTACACGTAAGGGTTGGAGCCATGGCCACACCGAGCGCAATGGGAGTCAGCTCATTCATTTTGATGAGGCCATGCTTTCTTTTGCAATATCTGGTAAAGAATGTTTATCTCAAATTCCTCTCCTACCCTGAGGTATTTTCACTGTTTTATTGCCCAATGATGTAACTTTTAAGCAATCTATATGAAGACGGCCTTTCATGCCCAAAGCAGAGACTGACTGAGAGTAGAGGGACAGCTGAGAGGCTGTGGCCATTCACCCAGCTTATGATGCAAGGTCCCAGGGGAACATGGACCAAAGCTGCCTCAAAGTGTCCCCACAGCAGGGAGAAGCAAGTTTTTTCAAGAATTTGGAGCAGTGCTGGGAAAGCTCAGAGAGAGGGGGAAGCCGCTGACCCGTTCCTCTCTCTTGTCTCTTCCCACACATCTGTGAGGTCTCGGACAAGGTCGTTAAGGACAAGCTGGGACTCTTCCTTCTAGGGTGGCACATCTCCGTGCTACACCAGCACTGGCCTGGGACCACGGACCTCATTTGCCCCAAAGTTTCCAGGTTGCCAAGTAATGCCAGGAGACACAAATTACTTCTATATGTGATTTCATTCTTTTATGCCATAAGTTAATTGCTTCCTTGTACCAAAATATGTTCCAGCTGTTGGTCTTTATCTGTTTCTGGGTTTCTTCTGTCACTCTGGAGCATGGGCAATTTAGAAATGGTTCCCACATTTCCTCTTTTACTTCAAAAGAAACAAGAACACAAAACTCTCTCAGGCAAAATCTGCCTGCTCCTAACTGTACTTCTCCATGTGAGATGATCCAAGGTCAAATTCTCTAAAATATTAGGGTGACATTAATTATATTGAATTCACTTCTTTAGATCCACTGGTCTGGTTGAGAGATGATTAGGTAGTACCCAGAGAATATAGAGAGCCAGAGATCAGATTTTCACAGCTACAAGCAATCCATGTGAGAAGGGGATTAAACAGGTCCTTCTTCTCCAAGCACAGCCTTAAAACATTTTCCAACACCTAAGATTATTTTTAATGTGCTTTCAAGATATAAAGTAGTTTATCAGTTTTAATATTTTTCAACTGCAAATCTGTTATGAAGGGAAGAGAAGACATAAAAGGAGTTGCCCAGAGAGGTGGGTGAACTTGGCAGTGAAATTCAAAGCTGACCTTTTCAAGGCATTAATCACTGGCTAAGCTAACATCTGGCTTGTAACTTCAACAGAAGACAGGATGCTGAGTTTACAGAAAGAGTGAGGAGGAATTTTTCAGTGAATCAGTAGGAGAAGACAGAAATGGCTGTATGGAATAGGTGTGACTTCTTAGGGAGCTGCCTAAGTGGGATGACTTAGTGGCTATTTGCTCTAATTCAGTGTGAGTGTTGCAAGAGGCAGATACCCATGGACACCCTGATCCTTGGTTCCTACCACTCTCCTTTTCTTGCACCTTATTGTTGGGAACCAGCGTCATGAAGAATTCAATACCCAGGTGCAAACTGAACCAGCTCTGAATATCAGTGACCTCCATTTCAGCCTCATTAGTTTGATCTGTTCTGGGAGTGTTAGCTGGTGGCCAGAACTTTTCTCCCAAGCAATAGCCGGCAAGATAGGTCTGTTGTTGTTCATGTGCATGGTGAGTTGCATCATGCAGCTTAAAATGCATTTGGACAAATATATACAGCAATAAGGAGGGTAGATTTAAACTACAGGAAATTTTTTTAAGGAATGGAGTTTATAGTGACTTCAGATGACATTAAGAATGATAAGTGCTACTGCTGTTCTTCACCACTTCCTCTCTGTGAACACAACCACAAAAGCCAGAAGAGAATGGATATTTTGGCCCTTTGGGTTATGCCTGGGACAGGAATTTTGGTTGCCAGGTTGGCTATGGGAAGTGTGTCACTTAGTGGAAATCCATTTGGGGTGTGGGGCCAAAACCCAGGACGTATTCTGGCAGTAGTGCAAGGCTGGAACTCCTCTTTTTCTAAGAGATAGCAGCCCAAGCCCAGCTGGCCAGGCAGTCAAAGCACTAGCACTCTGAGCTCACATTGTGAACCTCATGTTTGATGTGTCTCACATTTGCAAAGGATGGTACAATATGTGTCAAGAGAAGAAAGGAGTTTTAGTCTGTAGAAGTGTGCCAGTGCTGGGAACTATTTGCAGGTGGAAAGATCATGGGGCTGACCCTTTACACTGCTCAGGAAGACACAGGCAGCAGGAAGGGAGGAAGCCCCATAGATACCATGGCCTTTTCAGAGGTTTACAGTGACTACAGATGACAGTGAAACACAGTCTGTCAGAGTGCTGTCTGGTGATAAAAGAAAAGCAAAATCTCATCATGCATTAGCTCCTGCTCATCTCTTTATTGCAAATATAGCCCAAGTTACCAGATTTGGAGAAATAAGGGCTTAGATCTAGGGTTCAATGGACTTGATCAGCTTGAGAAAATGATTCAGCTAAAGCCAGCACTGACTGAAAACAGAGGGAAGCTCCTCTGGTAACAGATGCCTCAGTGCTGGCAGGTTAGGGATGAGGTCTTCAATGCACTAGGCATTGCACAAAACCAGAATGCAAACATCCAGGCAAAACACAACTGGTGAATAAACAGGAAAGCAGATGAGTGAAGGTGCAGTGGGAAGATGGTCAGCACAAATGATAATACACCACGTTGAGACAGAAAATAGTCACTGCTCCTAAACACTTACCTGGCTAGTCAGAGGTAGATCCTGGAGAAGTCCAGGAGTAGATGCTCCCAGTGTAAGCTATTCTGAGACTGATTATTTGACAGGTGGAGATTTGAGGAAGCATCAGAGTGAAGCAGATCCTTCAGCCATTCACACGACACTGAGTTTTCCCAGGCGTGCTGGCCAAGTGTGCTCAAGCCAGAGTTTCTGTCTTACCTAACCCACAGGCCTGGACCTGGTCCGTAGTAACACTTCTGATGAGATTTCATCCTTAGCTTAGATGAAGTCTAAGGATGCAATGAAAGAACTAAGCTCTTCTTGAAGCTGAGTTCTTAACTTCCAGAATAAAAGCCTAGGATTTGGAAACCCGAGATCAGCATATTTCCACAGATGAAAACACAGTTTTGAGCATGATCTGAAAGAGCTCTGACATTGCCTGTCTGGGTGTGGTGGAAAGTAGAGTTGTTTTCAAATCCATGCATTAGGAAGAACTTGCAGAGATTTTTTTCCTTGAAGACAAAATGACCTATTATCAATATATATGATTATAAATTAGAGTATATTATGCTGAATACTGTGCAAAACACACCCCAATTCAAGCATTTATAGTCAAAACAGAGATGATGAAGGGGAATTATCTTCATTTGGGGAATGAAGAACTGAAACACTGGGAGATTAAGTGACTTGCCATGAATCAAACAGGCAATCTGTGGCAGAGCCAAGAATAAAATCCAGATCCCACTGAAGTAACCTAACTAGGAACATCCTTCCCATTGAATAGTTTAATTAACATAAATTAGCAGCAAGTTGACTCAATGTGTTTTTAATTTTACTTGTGTACTTCAGAGAACACAATAATTGCATTTTATAATCTAAAAATAAACAAACACATATGCTTCTTAGAAAAACAACAGGCACACAGGAAAAATAATTCTTCCTTCTATTATATTTGGGTGGAGTCCTTTGTTAGGACTAAAATTGTTGTGTGAAGTGAAGGAAGAAGTCAAAGAACTCTCTCCTTCTGTGCCAGTTCATTAGAATTAAAAATAAGCTTTCTTTTAGGTCCATGCTGAGTGCCAGAGCTCTGTGTAAACAGGGAGTCAAATGACAGATTCTTAAAGCATAGATTCCATCAAATCCATCCACATCCTCAGCGATCTGCAGAGGGCAAGAGGCAGAACTGAGAATTTTCTGGTACCTTTGCAAGTACCTTTGAAAGGGTCCAAAGACAGAAAGAGTCTGGAAAGCACCTGAGCCTTCCCATATGCTGAAAGGGAAGATAACAGCAAAAGGGGATATAATAGCAAATGCCAGTCAAGGGAAAGATGTCTTTTAAACTCAGCAAGAAATCTGTCTAGTCTTTGAAGCTGGCTATGCCAGGCTTCATTCCCAGACAGCAGGGTGAGCATTCCTCTCTAAAATTAAGCCCCTGGCAATTGCTCCCCCCAGGAATAGGCACGTACTGAGTGCAGGAAAGCCACACGTGAGTGACAATAGGATTTAAAGAGCAAGAGAGACAGAAGAACTGATTTAGACTTCATGGGAATATTCATGGAGCCTTTTCTACGTACAAAACACTTGCATTGAATTAAGCTAAATCAATATAAGCCAGCTGGAAAGTGATCAATGGGGATGGCATTCCCAGGCAAACAAGAGATCATTTTGCAGAGGCTGCCTACCAGCCTAGTGCCACGTAGCCCTGGCCAGCACAGATTCACCATAAGGGTCAAAAGGCAGCAGTTCTTGTGGTAACCACTCTTGCAATGCATGATGCAAGCACAGCCCATGTCTGCAGCTACACCCCTGCCAGAGCACAGCCACATCACCACCCCTGACAGGGAGCACTGGGCCTGAGGCAACTGCCCTTGCAGATGCCAGCAGATCAGCTGGAGCCTGGTGCTGTGCTAGAAGGATGATGCCAGCCCAGAGTACGTGCCAAACAACTGCAAGTTTGTCCAATGCATGTTTTGTATGTAGATCAGCCTTCACTAACTTAGGCTCTCTCCTGCAACTCTTTTCCCACAATTAAAATGAAACTAGAAAATTTGGCAGACCTCTGGCTTTTGTCTACAGAGCTGAAAAGGTGCTGCCCTCTCTTCCTGTGACATTGCTGCCAATAAAACACAAACCCTGCTTTGATTTTCACTGGGGTGATTTTACTTTTTTTTTTTTTTTTTTTTTTTTTGGTAAGGAATGTCAGGAAAATGTGAGTAATATTTGATGCACTCAGAATTATGTCTAAGATTGCACTTTGAAGCAGAAAACTGGCAAACTGGAACCTGGTAGCTGCATACTTCCAGCTACTGCATCCCTTCCAGGAGAAACTGCACTCTATTTTTCTTCCCCGATCAAAGCTTGAAGACATTTAAAGGTTACAGATAGATCCCTTTCTTGTGCCCAGGTTTGTGTTACTTAAGCTGAAGAGTTGGGAGAGAGAAACTGAATAAAGCAGGTTTCTGTCCCATTCCTCCAATCTGTTACTTATCACCCAACATTAGACACCCATGAATGTCATTTTTATATCTGCAGCAGCCAGTCTTGACAAATTTTAATATCAGTAGAGGTCAGTTGGAGGTTTCAGAGCCTGGTTTGTCCAAACTATCTGAGATACATACCTGAGACTGAGAATAGCTGTTCCACAGCAATACCTGTATTCCTCCCCACTGATGACAAAGACAGTGCCAGTGACCAGGTCAAATATATACATTTACAGGACACACGTGTGGATTTGGTTGAATGAAATTGATTTTGACTCATACCCTGGTGCCCACAAGTTAAAAAAAAAAAAAGCTAAGAAAATTCGCTTGATGGAAGAGAAACCCTCACCTTACTGGAGCTAATGCTCTCTGGGCGTATGAAGGATGACTTGAAAAATTTAAACAGGGCTTGTTGTCTGCCAGCAGATGTTGGGGGCCATGAAAAAGGAGGAGCCTGGTTTGCTCTAAGATGCTCAGGAGTGGTAACTGGAGTGATAGTGTGTGGAAGTGTGGGCACTCTGTGTCCTTGTGGCCTCCACTGCTCAGTGATTACAGGAAATTATGCTTAGGTGACTCTTCAGGTAAATGCTTCTACATCACTCAGAAGTGGCTTTATTTTTGACAATAGCTGGTTCTGGATTAATGGATGCTTCTGAAGTTTTGAATCTAGCCTGATATCTGTGGCTTATCTGGATGCTGCAACATAGGAATTTGAAGAGTACTGGCTTCCATGTAGAAATTAAACATATGAACCATATGTCATTAAGCAGTAAGATAATGGGGTAAGGGCAGCAGAGTTTTGGATTGTCAGGGGTTTGAAAAGCCAAGCTCCTTGATCTTGAGAAGCTAACTTTTTAGGAAGACAGCAAACATGGCTGGAAAACACATGGCTGAGAAAAAACAGTCAAAATCTACTGGATGAGCCAGAGTTGTTTCTGGTAAATGCCATTAAAATTTGCCAGCCAAAGGACATTACCTAATTTAGACTCAAAGCTACACAAGACACATAGAGAGTATGCCATTACAAGACAGGGGAGTGGCAGCAGAATGGAATATTGAGCACGGCGCTGCCACACAAACCTGCACACAGATCTACAAATGGCACAAGTCAGGACAAGGACTTGTGTTTGGAAAAATCTTCAAGGACCGCTATAATTTCTATTGCTGTCCCAGACACTGCCCAGCATGGACAAAGAAGACAAGAGCACCATGTTTGCAGGCAACACTTCATGGGATCAGTGAGCAGTGCTGCAGAGGATTAAAGCATTACCTTCTCAAAAGCAAAGGAATGCTTGTGTCTTGAGCATGATGTTGGTGCAAGCTGAAATGCTGCCGGGAATGGACATGATAGGGTAGAAAGTAAAACTACTGTCAATTGACCATAAACAAATGAAGCTCAGGACTTAGTGTGGTGAGCTAATTCCTATTAGAGTTGTGACTAAACTTATGGGCAATTAGCAAATTGGAAGAAATACAATTTATAATCACACCAAGAGAAAAAAATTATCCACGAATAAAAACATGCCACTCCCTTAATTTCATTAAAGAGGTAACTCACCAAACATGCAGAAGAACCAGACAATTGAAAAAGAGTTTGAGGATATCTTCCAAGGGAAAGGAACCTGTTAAGGCTTGTCACAATTGCTGAAATCACTGGCCAGTCAAGTGAAAACTCCCATGACATGGGAACAGTTGGTCAGCTGATGCAGTCTGGCATTAATTTCTTTATGCTGGAGAAATGAGATATTTATTTCAGAGGCAGCCTTACTAGATAGCCATAAAGGTGATCATATCCATTTTTGCTAGCTCTACTCACATGGCATAGATAGTTGCCAACACAGCACTTCAGTTTTAGCAGATATGAGTCTATGATGAGACATAAGAAAACATTTTATTACTGATCAAAATTTACACTCAGTGTAACAGGTTGGTAGGAAGCATTACCAAAACAAGAAACCACCCAGTGGAAAAGGGAAAGGATGTAAGGAAGTTAACTATGACCTGCATTTAGCATTGCTATGTTATAAGATTTTGCAGGAGATGAGTGGTTTCTCAGCTACACAAATGTCCTTCAGCAAAAATCTGTAGAGGTAAGAATGCCTAAAGTGTTAGAAAGTGATCAAACTAAAGCCTGGCACATCTACAAAGAAACAGATGAGGTAGAACAAACTTTAAAGAACTGAGGTTCTGGAACCATCCACTTGTTCATGAAAGCAAAGCAGACTATCTATTAAAAAAAAAAAGTATCTGGCATTTTATGTTTTTGTTGGCAAAGGTGCGTAGGGAGAACTGTATTTTGAAAGCAGCAACTGCCTTGATGACAGGCCTGTGTTATACACTGACAGACTAAAAATCAGGCCCCAGTGAAATGTACCTCCTTCAGATATGATAGCTCTAAATAATTTCTGAAAAACAGGCACAGCTCATTCAATACTACTATTTACTGCCATTTAATGTGGAAGTACTGCATTAGCTGGCATTCAGGATAAGCATCTCTTGAAGTCAAAATAATTTTGCAATTACTTAGAAACTGATTGTACTTTCATCACAATACTGATTTGCCAAAAGATCACATATCAGTCCAGTATAACTTGGGAAAAGCAAATGAAAAAGCACTTGAAATGCAAGGTTTCAGCAATTCACAATGGCTTATCTCTTTGAGAAAAAATGTCATCAAGATAGTATTTTCTAGTGGAAATGTCAAATGAAAGCAGGAGCATTTTAAACACTAGAAGAAGAATACATTTCCCTTAAATGCAGATGTTTTTCTTTATGAAAATGCATTAAAAAAGTCAATCGACAATACTTTTTAAAAAAATCTGGACTTTGGGGACATTGAAAATCACACAAAACTTGTAATTCTCTGATGGTCTATCTGCAATCTTCTGCCAGGCTTACAGCCTCTTGTGTTATCAGAAAAATGACAGATCAACAGCACAGATCTAAGAGATGCAATATGAATGTTCTGGGAATCTAAATGAAGCTAGTTACAGCTATTAACAATGGAAAGTTAATTAGATCTCTGAGCTACTTAAATATTTAAGGACCTCTTCTGTGGTCTGGGCCTGAATACTTTTGGGACAGAGGAACAAAGCACTGCAACTGTATTGGAAATGGCTGAAACAGCCTTTGTTTTATCACAGCACCATTTCCTAACTTCTAAACCCATTCCCCCGAAAAAACCTCCCATAAACTGTAAAATGCCAAAAACAAAAATAAAGCAAAACAGAAGGGATGGCCTTAAAATAAAATATAGAATTAAATTTCCTTCTGGGGTCCTCATAAGGTTCTCCCATCCCAATAAGGCAATAGTGACATTGGTTCAAGGTGTCATCCCCTGTCTGAGTCATTCAGCTGTACAGAAGGGAAGGGAAAGGGAAAGCATTTCAAATGGGTCCCCAGGGCTTTATCCCACTGAATTCCTCCCCAGCACACAATCTCTGGAAGAAGTGGAGGAACCCCTTGAGCAGGAAGTGATTCAGAAACATACGATGGTCTGTTTGCAGTGACTCACAACACATCAATAGCAGAATTGTCCAGAGACCTATAGAATGTCAGGACTCTTTTTATACCATTGTGCAAGCACTAGTACCAAGAAACATATGTTTCCTATCACTCAGCCCAGCTTTATGCTAGACTAATACATAATAATCTCTCTTGTTTGAAAACAGTCTTGGGCTTGCATAGATGTGGTCAGCATATTATTATTATTAGCATCATCATTAGCATCATCATCATCACATATGTTTCTGTTGAAGATTGCATAGATGCAAATATAATTTGTTCTTTGTTTCCATCAGACTGCACTGTGTCAATATATATGCTGTAGATGGTATGGATGCTTAACGCTGTCCTCTATAATCAGGTTACATGCAGACATGCCATCACCTGATGTCTCTGTGGCTGATCATAACTTACTATAAAATACTGATTTATCTTTTGAAAAAATTTCCTTTTGGTCACCATTCAGGATGGAATATTCTACCCTGAGTGCCTCCCTTGAAAGAATATATGGAATATTTCAAGGAAACCAGAAGGCTTAACAGACATAAACTCAGACAAACAAGCAAAAGAAGAGTTGGCTGGCCCATAGTGAAGAATATCTGTGATTGCCTCCTTGTGAATCTGACAACTTCAGCTATGAAAAGAGCCAATGAAGGGTAGAAGTCCCTGATTTTTTAAATAATTATAAAAATTTTGCCTACTTTGGTCAAGTTTCAAACTTCTGGTGCCTGCAGTTAGCATGTGCTAAACACAATCCTGACAAAGTGTATCAAAACATCTCCATGTCCTAAGCAGGTTTCTGAAGTACAGAGGCTCACTGAGATCTTCCCCTGCAATTGCAAGTCTCAGGTGCTACAGGCACTGAACTGATGCAAGGCAGTCTATGGGTGTGGAAACATGAACAAACAAATGTAGGGAAGCATATTACTTTGTGTGAACTGATACGTAGCAATTATCCCTGTTCGTTCTTACTCTGCATAAAATGAGGTAATCCACAGCAATTTACCTTTCAATCAAAGGCAAGTAAATTGCCCTACATTTACAGCATGGTGAGAGTTGTCATGCAGACAGACTCCAGTTTGTGGTCACAAGGAGCTGATGGGTTGGGCTACTGCGTGGTGACATTTCTGCATCTCTGTCCCCTTCTTTGTGCATGCCACATTCCCTGTGCTGGGCTAGCATCAGGGCCACCAGAAAAGCCATTGTTTAAACACAGGAAAAACAAGAATCAGCTCTGGGAAGGAGTGCATTCGTTCAAGGAGCAGTGGAAAGTCAGCGGATGATTTGGATTAAAAACTGCTATAAAGGAGAAAACTAGAAGTAGAGTCTGGCCAGGTGAGGATAAGGATGGGAGACAAGAACAGACCATATCGGGACCAGTGGTACAAACAGTCTGAGAAAAAATAGTAGAGATGTGATCTGATGTGCAGTGATGAGGAAGGAAAGGAACAGCTGGGCAAGGAACTATAGACCAAAGAAGAGCAAGGTGTTGACAAGGATCTTATGGATGGCAGGTATCTCACAGGGATCAAGGGGCAAACAGAAAACTGGGATGGGCTGGAGAGAGAGTCTGAAATAAAGGGGTGCACTGTGAATGAACAGATATCTGGGAAGGGAGTCTAAGTGAAGAAACAAGCAGGTAGGCAAAGTCAGAAAAGGAAGAGAGCACGGATAAGGCACTGGAGAGCCAGGGATAAAGGTACTGGATGGGTCAGCCAAGGCCAGTAGCACTGGTGACAAATATTGGGATTTAGTGGGCACCATATTTATGACAGGGAAGAAGAATAGAACAGATATTAAAACGAACTACATGAGGAGAATGGGGCTTGCCTAAGGACCCAGGATCAGACAGACCAGAATGATGATACAGATGAAGTTGAGAGAACAGGGAAGGAAAACCTGTCTCCAATGTGACCTTTTCCTTTCAGAGTCCAGAGTGGATTTTAAATGTCCTGATTGTTACCAGTTCTCTCCTAGCAGAAAATATAAAATATTTGCAAAGGTGTCGTTATGGCCACAAGTGATGAATGCAAACACATGCCTGCTCTTCATGAAGTGCAGGTCGAACTGCCAACCTTGGTGAGTCATGCATGTACCAATCTACAGCTGCCAGAAGGAATTTTTTTCTCCAGTGCGATTTATGGTAAGCCTAGGGAGTGCCATGCCCATATATCATGTGAAAAGAACCTTATTAAGGTCAAAAAGTTAAGCACCCAAACTTTAGGAAACACAAACTTCGTTCTCCTTCCTTGTACATAAGCTTTATGAATCAGCATTTAATTACATGGCTGTGAGCTGTTTTTTCCACTAGTCCCCTTCAGAAGGGTCCATCAGGTCCTGTTCTGAGGCTAAATCTGGACTTAAGGAAGAATTTGTTTGCAGGACCCCTGCTTAATTTCTTCCAGAAGTTAGAAAGAACATATATTATGTGTCAGGGAGTAGCAGAATAAGAAAGGGCACTCTGATGATTTAGGCAGCTGAAAGACATCTTAGAGAATTGAATTCTGTCCCTAAGTCTGCCAAAAAGCCCAAATGAATTTCAGAGAAAATCAGTTTCCTGAGGAATTAATGTTCTGTCTCTCAATTTTTCGCTTATTTAGTTTTAGACACTGTAAACTAACTTGAAAATTTTTCAATCCTGCTTTAATGAACTCCAGAGAGTTAGATCTTGGACTCATGTTTACACATAAAAAAAGAAGAAAGTCTTAAAAATTATCGTGGAAAAGAAGAACTGACATTATTTAAGAGCTGAAGAACATATCTATTAGTAACCTGTCTTCCCAACCTTTTAAAATGTGACTGGAAAACAGGTTACAAATATGTTCCTGAGGAATAAATACCAGATGTAGAAAGAATCTATATCCGGTGGAGAAAAGTAAAGTAAGCACCTGCATCTCTGAGATGAAGCTAGGCAGATTCATATGAGGAATTTGGCAAAGCTTTAATAGTGAAAGCAATTAATCATCTCTCCAAAATTAACCTAAGCAAATCATCAGCTCTTTATCTCTTCAGGTCTTCAAATTGAGACTAACTGCCTTCCTAGCTACTTGCTTTTTTCCTTGGATAATCCTGAAGTATTTGACTAATTACAGGGATAACAATTAAATTATATTTAGGTCTGTAAAATAGAGGAAGTCAGACTCTGTGGCCTAACAACCCTTATCCAAGGGTTAGGCCTCAACTAATCCAAGTGCTGGGCAGTCATTGTTGCATCTGAAGTCAGTTGGAACTTCCCTATGATTATAAAGATCTCTAAAATTCTAAATAGTGCTACACAGACAGAAAAAACCCCAAAATCTCAGGTGTCTCACTGAAGATACTGAAATACAGTACTTTTGAACGTAATCCCTTCCTAGCTCAAATTTGCACCTATATGATGGGTCTGATAATCTCCCCTTAGCTGGAAGGGGTGTGTTGAACGTGCACTGGTTTTTATTTATGAAACTTCAGCAATGAGAACCACTGAAATGCCCATGGGTAAAAGAATAATTCTCTCCTCAGGACAGCATTTGAATAGTGTCAGCACAATGGATCAAAACTTATGAGGTGATAACAGGTCATTCAGTCAGAACTGGGTGTTGAATGATGGAGAAAATCTGTGGAAAAAAAGTCAGTATGTGATCCAGTAATCAAGGACTGGAGCACAGATACATAAGCATAAGGGAAGCAAAGAAAGTTGTTACAATTAACCCTGATCATGGAATTTCCTAAGATACCTACAATTTTCAGCCTGATTATGTTCCTCAGTTTATTATCTGACACACAGAATAAGACAAAGTTTCTCTTTGCATCAGAGCCCCCAGCTCACTAAGGACCGACCCTGAGACCCCTCACCTGGAGCTCACACCCATGGGCCCAAGAGCTCTATCTAAGCTCAGCCCTGGGCATTCACTGATTGCTTGATCTATACTGGAGAAGTGCTGGTCTCCTGTCCAGCCACAGCCCTGCTCTTGTCTGGTTATGAAGCCTGTTGAACTGGATCTAAACCTATGGATTAGCTTCATGGCCTTCTTATTTTTGTCCCTGTGGACCTGCCTGGTAGGCACTGGATCTGATCCTTTTCCCTGATGGCCTCAGAACCAGGCCTGTCACCATTATACAGCATTTTGATCTGAATTTTTAGTTGGACCTGACCATCACCTCTGGGTTTGTCTGGCTCACCTCTCTTTGGCAATGTGGGACTGAGACCTGGCTAGTAAGGCTCCCTCTTGGCTCCTAACTCACCTTCCTTTAAGGAGCAGCCCTGCTCTTACTGCTCCCTGACAGATATGCCCTGGTGTTTGGGTGCTGGGTGCTCTGAGGAAGCAGCTGCCTTGCCATTTGAAGCAAGAAAACAAAGTAACAGTTCTGAGAGGGAGGGAGAACTCTCCAGCCAAACATAACTAATTTTTTAGCCATAACAGAAGTTTGGTGACTGGTAGCTGTGTGTATGTGTGACTAAGTGCGTGCTACCAGAGCTCTAGTCTGACTGTAAGATGACATCAGCTTAAGCAGCAAGCCAGCAGCCTCTCAGTCATCTCTTTCCTATTGCTTGCCAAGAGCTGTTGATGCTTCCCAAAACATGTGGTAAGAGAAGCCTCATACATGTTTACATTCAAGGCAGGATGAAGGCCTGGCCCTGACCAGACTGCCACAGTGCACTCCAGAGTCTGAGTCAAAACAATGCTGCTTTGACAGAGGCTGATTTCTGATGGCTCCTCAAGAGCTGGGTGAGGTTGTTTCCCATCGGGGTCCTCTGCTGTATCTGTTTATCTTCTGACATTCCAGTATGTGAGAAATCAAGTGTGGGACAAAAATGATCATCCTGGGAATGATGGAAATAAGGTCTCATGCTCGAAGCCAGCCTTGGTGAGGTGTTTCCAAAAGCTGGCCCAAGCACAGAAGCTGTGTATAAGCTCTGAAAGAAGCTTATCTGTGCATGTCCTCTGCCTGTTTCCCAGCAAGTACATATCCTGTAATATAACCACCCTTGTTACTGTCTATGACAGAGATTAAGAGGAAGGAGTTTACTTTGGTTTACAGATTTAATACCAACACTGTACTGAAGCAGGCTTTTCCTTGTGAGCTGAATAGCTCACGTTTGAAGGGGATGGAGACCCTTCTGCTGAGAAAAATGTGTGGTCTGGTGAGGACCATGCCCCCTCACCATCTTGGGAAGTGACAGAAAGGGATTCATGGGTAGGCTTGAGTCTGTTCAGTTGGCATTTTAGGTTTTATCATGACAGTAGTGGAGCTTAAAAAAAAAGTTTCAAATATAATGGGGATGGATATTGTGCCTTTTAATTATGTTCCATAGACTGGGCAAACCTGTGGTACCTAAACACACACAGGAAGAGCTTTAACATCCTCATTTAAGGCAATAGCTGTACTTTAGGGAGGAGACAATCCAGTCTAAAGGATGGATTAGAGTATGCTGCTTTAAAAAACCCTTTCTTTGGACAGAATGGAGTGAGTCTGTGTGTGTCTAAACTGTGCATGTTCTTGTTAAAACAAAGGTGTTACTGACAACCAGAAGTGGCTGTCAAAGTCAGTGCAGGTGGCCAGCTGAAGTAACCTGTAGGGATGATTAATGGGCTAAGAGGGACTGGTTTTAGTGTCCTGGACATGCTGTGTGGCCTGATGGAGCAGGGGTCAGTCCTTGCTATCTAACTGTGACAGTCTTGGGCCCAGGCCAGCAGAAACTGCAAATCATGTCTTTGAAACAGCACTGGCAGCTGCTTCACCAAGAACTGATAGGGCTTGAAAGGACTGCTGTATTATAGGAAAGGTCTAACTGATTAATCTAGCCCTTCCACCTCGTTGTACATGACTTTGTTTATTTTTACTGTCTTCCCTTTTACTCAACATTGTGTTGTTCTGATAAGTGGTTAGGTGCACCATATGGCAGCAGAGAGGCTGAGCCCTCAGATGAGCCCATCAGTTCTTGTTTTCCCATGTTTTGAGGTGGCAGATTCAGCTGGTGTTTGTTAGAGCCTCAAAATTGAGCTCTACCGTTCTGCTGCTAGCCTAGGATCATACAACCTTAGCTTCTCTCCAAATGTTTTTGCTACAAGAATCTGCTTTATTTCTAAACATAACTTAAGAAAGGGGAGAATGGTACTTTCAAGGAATATTTACTTTCTTAACATCTTTCAAAGGCTTCAGGAGAAAAGGTCCTCATCAGCTCGTAAGGTGTAGAACAGTGGCCAACTGATAGGACCTCAGATTTTGGTAAATTCTGGAAAATTGTAGAGGTCCTGTAATGCTTTTTCAGGGTTCAGCATGTTTGTCCAAAATGTCTGTAAGCCTTTCTCTCCATAGTACAGCAAATCTTAGGAAACTCATTGAGTCCATCACCTCCAACCTCTAATTTTGCAAAACTTCCCCAGGGGCTTCCTCCTTTTTCCCTCAGGCTTCGTGGTTTATAACTACAGGGGTAGAGCCATGTGAATTCGGTAGTAATACTGCATTCAGAGCTGTATATAATGAAGAGCTGCAATTTGCTGGGCACAATGACCTCTGTTGGGATCTTTCTCTGTGTTGTAGGCAGAGCTAATGCATATGCAGCTGTTTTCCATGCAGTCACGTTATCTTCGGTAGAGGTCAAAGCCCCACTGCATTCTCTGGTTTTGCTGCCCTTTAGTACCATTGGAGAACTTTCCAGCTCGTGCTGTTTCCCACAACAGACACTGTCCCATCAACTCCAACCTATGGCTTCCTCCAGTTCAGAATGAAAGATGCTTGGCATGCACAAGGACCATTTTCAAGGAGGGCCCAGCTGACTGCATTGCTGGACTTTGTGGATGCTGTCTTTTCTTGGTATTAAAGCCTCATATGCCCTGTACACAGATTTTACCCTGATTATTGCATTTCTAATGGGAAACCAGAAGCTTTTCTTTGCCATTATTTTTCTCTTGACATCTCTGTACTTAATTCTGTACATATCCACCTCCTGCCTTTGATTCCACACACATACAATAGTCTACTGTTGTTTTTCAATTATATCCCCATTCTGTATTTATATTTGTGCTCTATTCTTTTGGGGGGACAGCTTTTAACATGTCTGTAAGGGTATAGAGCTCTGCTGGTAGAATAAAAAATAAGTTTTAGTTCTAACACCCTGAGATCCATGTGTTTCCATTCTGAGGTCCAAAGAGCCAAGTGAATAAAATGTGTCTTGCTTACTCAAGATTTTATTTCTTTAAATCTAGATCTCCTGGTACCAAGAAAGTTCTTCAAAAAGAGACAGTAAGATATAAATTATTATGTCCACATTTGTTTTTGTATTTTCTTGATATTTCAATCAACCTCTGAAAACTTCAGGCTGCAAAGCAACCTAAACAGCTGTAGATTCAATTTTAAAACTATTTTCTATGTTGAAAGATAGAAATATCATCCCTGGGAGACATCATTGATAAGCACTTGACTGCTGCAATTTGTAAAGAATACTTTAAAATGCCAAACATAGAATTCTTGCTTCACATTTGATGATCAGAAAACACTCTAATACTGGGGTTTTTAATACAATACAGGTGACAGAAATACCAATGGGAATGTTTACCATCACTAAAAATGGGTTGGCATGAAACAGTAGTAAATATGTCTGTGCTGATACTGGTTTCAAAAGTAATAGTAGTAGCAGGTATATAAATGAATTATAAACAACTACTTTTGAATATAGTTTCTGCTTGCTAACCATTTACTTGTCCAGGCTAGTTTCTTCAAGTGTACGTTTGTTAGCTTTTGAAGCAAACACCATCAGCCTTTAGGCTGTTTTAGAGATATTTGCAGCTCAAAGCATAATTTGTTACATGATACATGCTACCCTTTATTTTCCTGGATGTCAGAAACTACAGGAATACTTCACAACTAAAATGGATCAGACAGCCAAAAAGCCAAGCAGAGGAAAAAATTTGTAGGCAAGGAACTGAGAAGGAGAGATTAGGCAGCCTGCCAAAGTTTACAAAGGAAAATCTATGCTAGACTAGGAATTGGGCCCAGACATCCTGAATGTCAGTCCAGCCATAACCACAAGACTGTCCCTCTTCTGATTCACAAATACTATTACAATTTAACTAGCAGCTCTGAGTCCTTGTGATACATTAGTCATAAACAGTGGAGTAAAAGTACTGCATTCTTTGTAACAATGCAACACTTTGAGTTCGAGCTTGCCTTGATGCTAGTCAGCCTTTCTAACTACAGGGCCATTGACTGAAATGTGGGCTGCAGTTACCAGATTTAGACTTTGGCTGTTTGTCATTGTTGTGTGTCTATAGCCAGGACTCACTCAGGATACTACTCTGTGACAGAGACTACATTCATAAAAAGAGGACCTAGCATTCACATTTTAGCTGTTACAGCAAGGAATGATTGCTCTCACCTGAATAAGTGCCTTTTCTTACATAGGTATGGTGCATATATATCTGGGACACAGGCATACGGGCCTTCAGAGTATTTTTACATGACAATAAGTTATTTGAAGCCAATCAATTCTGCTTTCAAGAATTTTGTGGCAACATCTCTATTGTGGCTGAAAAGCTCTGAAAATGTCTTTATACCTTCTCAGAACCAAAGAGAAAATCCAAAAGGTGTCTCTGACCATCAAGGATGGTGTGAGCTTGCTCTCAAAACCTCACTTATGTGTAAGATTTTAAAATCCCTTGTTACTGCCTGGTGAGGTCCTCTCTGACCAAGGACTGATTAGAGAAGAGGCTGATTGTGCAGCTGATGCCAATAATAGTCCCAAAGAACATCCATCTCAAACTCAAGTTCTATGTACATATGATCTGGGGCTGACTTAGAGTCAGAATAATAAATGGGAATCATGTTGCTTGGCATGAGGAAATCTACTATAACGCTGCTCACCATATTTTAGAGGAAAAATAGCTGTCAGGCATGCAGGGATCCAAGTCTGTTAGGAAATAACTCCATCTGTACAGTGAACTTTGGGAAATCCCCTTGTCAAATTCACTGACTAGTGACTGTAAGGAATCGCAGAACAATAGATATTGTGATTGGAACAGCTGTAGAAGTCATCTACTCCACCCACAGAATTATTCACAGAAGTATTATTGCCAGCACATCATCTGGTCAGCTCTAACTCTGAATAGCTGCATCCTGAAAATTGCCTAAATTGGATATTCTAGGATCTCTGTGGCCTGTCTGTTCCAATGCTGCACTACCTTTATAGGAATTTCCTTCTTAATGTCCAGCTCCTGTGGCTCCTGTTCAATGTTGTATCATCTGATGCTGCTAAGGAAAAGGTGGATCTATTGTGCTTATAATTACCCTCCAGGCAGTTGCAGGCTCTTTGATTACCCTTCCTTGTACCTGCCTCAACATGCCTCAACGCACCCTTGCCAGTCATATGCTCCACGCCTCTGACCACTTCTAGTCAGAGTGGTAGACTTCTGCTGGACACTCTCCAGTTTCTCCCAGCTCTCTGCAATGACCAGGTTCCAAACTGGACAGCATGTCCTATGCAGCCTCATCAGTGTCAGGCACCAGGGAAAAGAACTTTTCTAGATTTGCCAGCCATGCCTCTCCTCATGTAGTGCAGAACACAGCTGCCTTGGGGTGTCAGTGCATGATCAGCTCATTCAGCCTGAAATTCACTGTAACCTCCTGACTTGCAGCATCTCGACCATTCCCTCCCAGCATTTAAGAATGCAGGGAGTCATTCCAGCTCAGGTGAAGAACTTTTCATTTCTCTCTAGTGGACTTCATGAGGTTTCTATTGCTACAATACCTATGTCTTTGAGGTGCCTTGTGGTTGAATGGCATTTGTTGTGTCAGTTGTCATAATTTTGCATCTTCCAATGATATGCTGAGGCTGCACATCTGCTATCCAGGCTGTTGTTGAAGTATATGGACCACAGGATCAACCTCTTGTGCACACCATTTATCACTAGGTATAAGCAGATGCTAAGCCTTTGATCATCACTACCTTCTCAGTCTTGTCGTCCAGCTGATTTTTAACCCACCTAGAAGTCCTTTGTTCCAACCTTGGCATTGAAGAGACTAGAAGATAGCAGAGCTTTACCATTTCTAAGCATTGCTAAAGCAGCACTGGGGGTATTGTTTCCTAAATTCTTCCATAGAGATTCTCCAAAAAGACTGTCTGTAACAATACGGGCATGATAAAGGAAAGACCATGTTCAAACTGGAATTAGGCATTTATGGAAGTTAGTGTGGCTCTGTTGTGCTGGAAACATCAAAACTGTTGCTTTCCCATTCTGTTATTGCTTCTTTCCTTAACTACAAAAGTTGAAACCTAGATTGTGCAGTTTAAGGAGAAGGGATGAGGCCTGGGGTAGACATAGTGAGCTGATACTGCCAGCTAATGTCTACAGACCCAACAAAGTGCAGTGAGAAAAGGCCACTTTCACCTTACGTTGTCCAAACATGTTAACTCAAAACATCTTCTAGGAAAAATTATCTGGCATTCTGTAATAACATTTAATAACAACAGACTCATTTTCCCTCCTCAGATAGACTGAAAGAGTTTCAAAAGGTGAACAAATTAAATCAATTAATTTTTAATTTTGTTTTGACTGCAAGTCGTTCTTCCTGGTGTGCAAAGATGGGACTGAAAAACCCATTCACTCTCCAGATGTGCCTGGTTCTGGATCTGGATATTTCATATCCAAACTCTCTGCCTGTAGTCCATATTTGTTAACAGGAGGTCAAGGTTTAAGACAACCTCACACATTCAGGTCAGAGCTGTTATAAGGGGTCCTTTTATGCATTCAGTTGTTCCTTACCAGTCCTCTTTAGCATTCAATTTCTCTTTGGTTAAGGGGGATTGCACATTCATATGTTTAGGAGAGAATGTATTCCTTCTTCTTCTGTAGACAGTAAGGAAAACTAGAGGAAGCATTGATTTGTAATACAAGATGACCAAAGAAAACCTAAGCAATTATTTCATCACAACTGTCTAATTATGAGGATACAGTTTTCTCTCTACACCTGAGGAACTGCAGGGCTGAGCTACATCACAGATGAGTGCAGTATGACTGAACAGTGCCAGAATTAAGTGCTAATGGAGAAGTTACTTCTTTTGCTAAGCTGGTTGGGTCACCTACTTGTACTGTCACTGGATATTGAGCATCCTTGCTTGAACACAAAGTTGGTATTATTGTTGATGATCGGACTTACTAGCTATTTCTCCCTGCCACCCATGATAGGATTTAATCTCAAGTAATCTGAGGTGGCAATGAAACATGATGCAAAGCAACTTGAAGGGCTTTTCACTTCAGACAGGCTTATTCAGTTTGCCCTGTATGGCAGAGTTTTTTGAGTATCAAGCAAGAAACCTCAGGGAAAGGCACTCTCCTTATATATGATGACTTGCTGCAGTGAAAGAAGCTGCCCGCACTTTGCTTTTGTTCTCTCCAAAAGCCAATTCAAAGGCACAAAACCAAACCCCCAACAAAGAAGTGAAGGAGCTGAAGCCCAGAAGCAGTTTCCAGCCGTCTGATATCATCTCTCCCCACTAACATGAGCCTCCTCAGGGAGACAGGTCTGCAAACTGGATTCCCACCACCCACTTCACATGGCAGGGACTACGTCTGGCCTTGGGCATGAACAGAGGGAAATTTCGCTTCACCTCAGTCAACTGCTGCAATGAGGTGACTTTGAGTCCTCCATCTTTTGGTTACTTATTTTCTTGGCATTTTAGTGAAAGCCAGAGAATCTGTTTTCCATTTGCTGTACTTTTGCCTGAGACTGTAATTGCTCTTTGAACCTTCAGGAGCAGGAAACCCATTAAAGGCCCAAGAGGACAGGGATTCAGTGCAAGCCAGCACATTCCTTAGCTCCTTTCATCCTGCAAGAGGAGAGTGCTTCTGGCTTTTCAAGAAGGAATATTACTACATTTTGTTCAAATTTAAGGCTGATTTCAAGGGTAATTTTACCACTCACCTTATAGTTATCATTATTCTTGCTATTTGCAGTACTCTCTTTATGGTTATTAACACAGAAATATCTGTGGGGAGACCATTATAGAAAACCCAAGTATTAGGCATGCCTTTCAATATCTTACAAACTGTAATGACAGATATAACAACAAGAAAATCCAAGCTGTGGGCATGGCACATCAAACTATGGAAAACTCTTGGCCAGAGCTTTTAAGGAGCCTCTGGAAAGAAAATGAGAAGGTTGCAATTGTATGGGAAATAAGAGCTGCCTGTTTCAGGTAGAAAAAGTATGAAAAATCTTTCATGCATGATCATATACCTTTAATGATGCAGTTGTCACCCAAAAAGATTATTTTTTGAAGAAGTGGCATAGCTCAGAATAAGTGTGATTGGCATGTTACTAAACTCTTTTAGTTGTACATCCCCTCTGTAAACTGCTGATAATCTTACAGAAAGTGGCAAGTGAGTTGCTATCACTTTGCCTCAGTACAGTGTGCCCCATAATGACTTTCTGTTGCATGAGAACCCTTAGGGTAGCTAATTGGCTGTGTCTGAGTCTGACTCTGGAGTGGGAGACAACTAAGCAGCGCACCACAAGGGAAAAGGGCAAGCCTCAGAAGGTACTTCTAAGAAAATAATGGTAGGACTGGGAGCAGGAAGGCACAGATATTCTGAGTGTAAAAACTGAGAATGAGGAGCTTGGATCAGGTGCAATGAAAGAAACAAAAGAGATTACTTTAAGGATGACCCAGCTGAAGTTTGAATTTGTTGTTTTAGTGAACTTCACAAGAGCTAGTCCTGTGCCAGGTTTTACCTCCTTCAGTAGCTGGCTCTGTGCCGTTTTAGTTACACAGATCTTCACCAAAGCTGATATCACAATCTTATGAAATTATCTTAGTGTCCAAGAGTATAAGTGAAGTGGCTGACACTGCTGTTCCATCCTCTGCTGAAATGTTAAAATGAAAGGAAGCAGGAGACAAGAGGATGTTCCATGTATCAAGAAGATATCAGAAAAATCTTGAGACTTCTCCAGCTAATGTCTGGGGGTGGGTCCTACTGGAGAGGAGCTAGACAGACCATCCTAGTGATGGCAATATTTGCAGAGGAAATGTCACCTCTCTTTGTATTTCTCCTTTGAGAGATCAAAAAAAAAAAAAAAAAGGATTTTGCTAGACAGTGACATGAAGCAAAACCTGTCATGTATGCTCTGTATGTCCAACAGAGACACAGACATATTTTCAATGGTCATGGGTTAGGAAGGAGCCTGTGCTGAACATCACAGTAACCATTTGCTTCCAATAGAAAATAGCACTCTGCACGTGGCAGCTTTTCTGCAAGGAACCAATGGGTAGTTCAGCTCTGCAACAACAATAGCAACAATCAGGCTCTGAGAGTGAGGAATCCCTCCAAACTCCTTTATCTCCAAATAATGTAGCATGAAGCCCAAAGCATTGGTTCTGGCCCTCAGCATTGTCCAGATACACATCTCCTCCCCTACTCATTCTTCTTGTACTTCAGGTTACTTTTAATGAGGACATACAGAATCATGGAATTTTTAGGTGGGGAAAGACCTCTAAGATCAAGTCCAGACATTAACCTAACACTGTCAAGTCCATCACTAAATCAAGTTCCTAAGAACAACATCTACATATTGCACACAAAATGCCTGCATAAAACATTTGTAATGGCTGTGGAAACAAGTGCTTAGAAACCTAGGAAATCCAGGATGAAAGTTACCTGGGCAACATTTGAGCATCCCCTGATGGCTATTAATGGCTGTGAAAGCCTCACAAGGGCTCTCTGCAGTACTCCCTGCCTCATGCATCCTGGGACATAGATGGCAGTGGTCAGCAGAGGAAAAGGGACTGCAGAAGGGGCAAGAGTCATGGGACTGAAGAGATGGACTGCTGCCTTGCAGAGCTGGCCAGTGCTCCTGTCATCCAGTGTGATGCTGGGCATGTTAGCCAGATTCCCCATGGATGATTCTGACAAGGTTGTCCATTGCTTTCTGCATGCCTTACATAGCCTCCAGTCCTAGACTGTGCTCTGAGGCCAAGAGGGGTTTTTTTAAATCATTAATTGATTCCCTGATCCTATTTGCAGAACAGGCCCAAAAGTGAATGTGTGTTGTGAGATTCAGTGTAGGGCCAGGGTGGGAAGGCAAGGGCTCTGCTGACTGGCATGGAAGCCATTGAAGCTGGCATTGCAGCCAGAGCCCCTGAATGGTTGAGCCACAGCTGACTTGCAAAAGGGAAGGAACACTTGCAACTGCACCTGGACTTTGTGCTTTGAATACAAAGTGCTGCAGCATGGTAGAAACTGAAAATTCAAGTCCTTGTCATTCTGTATCAAGTACACAAATCTTCTGACTTTGCACTTTCAGCAGGCCGCCTCTCATTTACAAAATACACAATATTTACTGTCCTGCTGTGAAAACAAAGTTGTTGATGTTTCTGAAACAGTTAGATATGATATCTTGCTGAATGCCATGAACTCAAAAGGGCTTTTAGTCACTCTGCTCTCAGAAGTTTGTTTAAATCCCATGAACTAAAGACGATCTTTGTTCATCCACTGAGCAGAAGGACAAAGCTAAGTCTGAAATGTTTATTTTTTTAATTGCAGAAATCCTGTGACAGGAATCCTGTGAAAGAAATTAAAACTTCAGTGTCAACCCTTGTATGGGTACTTCCCATGGACAATTCCTGGCTTTGCAACTACACTGCTATTTGAATGTAGTTTTTGCACTTAGACAATACATTTGCAGCAATCTTTATTTGTAGCCTACCAGTCCTTGCTGATCTGAAACCTTCTCAACTGAAAATGTTTAGTTTTAACTAATAGTCAGCTACAAGCTCAATTAAGCCAGAACAAATCTTGTATATAGGTAGCTTTTCTTGGAACAAGTGGTTTATTTGATTTGGCTTCCTTTGCTTTTTTTGTCTTTTTTTTTTTTTTTTTTTTTTTTTTTTCCAGGAAAAATGATGAAACATGTGAACATCTCTCATCATCTTTATAATCTACAAACCCTTCTGGATGGGCTTACCAGCACATCCCTGGAGAGACAGCAGGTATGTGTGGGAGCTGGAGTATGTCTGAGATGATGGCTGATGACCTGTTGTCAGATTTTTTTAGCAGCAAAGTTCAGCAATCCTTCTGATGTGGCAGCCTTTTAGTACAGGAATTTTTAACATAATTTTTGATTGGAAAATAAAAAGAAAGTAAGAAAAATACTATTTTAAAACTTCTTTGTTTTCTCTGCTAGGAAATAACTTTCTCTGCTAGGAAATAGCTTTCTGCTCCTTGTTTACAACTTGGAAGCAAAGGAGCCAGATTCTTTCACTCTGGGAAAGGTTTAAAACAGGTTAAAGCACCAGCTTAGGATTTTTCTTAAGTAATAACCAACAGGCAGAGCTAAATCCTTTTGCAAAATAACAAATTTAATCGCACAGGCAGCTTTGCACCAGCTTCTGCCAATCTGCTGCCCAGTGCAGAGGTACAGGAACTGAGGGGGCCACAGCTGCTCTCCAGGGAGACTGGCAGGGCTCCAGCACCAGCCTGCCCAGCAGATAAAGGTTCGAGCCTGTTGGGAAGACGCAGCAAAGTGTGTGACTGTCCCACTGGTACTCAGCATTGGGAAACTATTGGAGGAATGCGTAGTTCAACAAGCCTCTACACACATGCCTCTGTTTTTTCCCTCAAGATAAGACTTCGTGTTATGAATTCTCAGGGCTTCTGTTGTCTTGCCTTCCAGCCTTCGAGTTCTTGGAGTCAGAAATTTCACGTAAACAAAGCAATGTTTTCAGAATTCTTTATCTTGTTTACATTCCTTTCTGTGAAAGGACAATTGATGGACACTTTCTAAGACCAGTGGAATTGAAGATGTTGAACCTCAGTCTTCCAATCTGGTCTCCTTTTTAGAAATCTATATAAGCTGTAAGAAAAATTAAACTTCCTCTTTTCCCGCTTCGACTCCGTGGTGATCACTGCGTCTCCCTCATGACGGCACTGCGTCACAGGCTTCCCCTGTTTTTCTGGGCAGAGGAATCCTGGCTTAACCCAGCAAATGATAAAAGGGGCCTATAACATGGGACAGAGGCAGGCCTTGTCACCTCAGGCACCTGGCAATACATTAGGAAAGAGTTTTATAAAGCAGGGAACTGTTGCTCCTGGCACAGCTGTCCTTGCAGAAATAAGACAGCAGCTCCTGCAGCCCCATCCACGTGCAGTTCAGATGAGCTGAACTGGTTTTTAACAGCATTGTGGGCTTCTCAGAGCCCAGTGCAGGCTCCAGCCCTGTGCAGTTCCCGGGGTGAAGATGTTTGCTAACAGCTCTCCTGTGAACTCCACAGCCTCGGTAATCAGCACACACTCCAGGCAGGTTATAGCAAGTTCGAGCTTGCCTGCGTGACCCAGGGGCTGGCCTCTGATTACAATGTCACTGTATGCTCAGCTCTACACCCCCTCCTGCACTGGCTCCTTTGACAGACAGACCACTTAATACACACAGCACATTTCTGAAAGGAAGAAACGATTCCCAACTCCACTCAGAGAATAATGGAGGAAAGTCTTGTTCAAATACAAGTGCAAGAAATGCTTCGAAGTCATTTTCTTGAAAATGGCTGGGAGTAATTTCCTTCTTTGCCTCAGAATTTTTTCTTACTCTTTCTTTATTTATAGAAATACTTGCAACAATGACTAATTGTCAGAAAAATGTAAGCTATTTTTTAGCAGGATTCTTGTCTGCCCATTTCTACATTCCAAACTTCTGTCTTTATAGCTGAGATCTTGACTAAATTATACAGCTCAGTACTGAGCTAGGTACTACCTCCCCAAAATAAGCCTGTTGAGACTGACAAGCATTCTTGGTAAAAGCCTGAAATAAAATAATCTGTTCCAAATGACTTATTCTTGGCTCTGACAACTATTTGTGTGTTTATATGCCCCAAGTTACATTAATGTGGAAGTAACAGATCACAGAGAGCTTGTAGTGTTGTATATGATACTTACAAATTAAGCCTATGGCCATGACATCACTGCTCTTGTTCTGAGCTCCAGTGATGGTGTAGCCAAAAAAATCGTAACTGAGAACACAACTCATTGTTCCTCTCAGCTGCTAAGGCCGTATTGACTTTGTGAATCACGCTCAGCATGCAGAGGTGACACATTCCCCCGCTAGTGTTACTAATTCCCTGGTTTGAGAAGGGAATAGTGCCTCCTCTAAGAAAACAGGGCAGGGGTGGAGAATCATTGGGACTTACAAACTCGCTAGCACGGCTTAGCCTTTCTGAGTTCATTTGTCTGCGGCACAGATACAACATTAGGATCTTAAATTGTTAAAAACAAGGATTGTCCTGAGGCTTATACAGGACAATTACTATTTTTTGGTGAATCCTAATGAGGGGCTCAGGCTGACTGCAAGATACAAGGAACTAACTTAGACCCTGTGTTTTCCTTTCTGTTTTGTTGGCCAACCATCAAGGAGGTCCAGAGAGATGGAGAGCCATAGGGACAGAATTGCTCTACTGGTTTCAGCTGGAGAGAAAACAGCTGAAAAAGCCTAGAGGTGGGCCTAATACTGATCAACATATGCTAGGACATTTGTGGATTTGTGTAAGAAAACAACATCATCATCATAAAAATGAGGATAATGAGGATGATGAAGTGTGGAAAGCTGGGACCAGCTGTACCATAGTAGATGACCACCCCTAGCTTCATGTAATGGTTTGTACTCTTGGCTAATAAAAATACACCAAACTAGAAGACCAGAAAAGTCTGTTGAAGAATTTGTCTTTGAGCAACAAAAAGCCAGAACACAGTGAGGATCAGGGGTGCTTAACAGGAGCTGCAGGTGGTGGGAGATGCTTAGCAGGAGCAACTTAAGAGGAGCTGCAAAAGGAGTTAGAATACCTGCAAGAAGCAGCAAGCAGAGGGACAGGTCAGGGATTCCTACCCTATCTCAGCTCCAGCTTGAGGAAGCCTTTGCTGCCCAGCAGGTGTGTGGCATCTCCCTGAACTGTCAGCTGTGAGTGGAGTGTTTCCAGACCAGGTGAGCAATGGTCTGCTCCAGCAGCTGTGCCAGCAAGCAATGAGAAAGGGCTTTGGCAAGTATCATTTTGGGAGCTGGTGGATGCCTGTTGTTTATGTTCCTTTGTCCTTTTCCTCTTTATTTCCAAAACATTGCAGTTCTGCTCAGCCATTTATGATTTGTGAGCGAGGCAGTGGAACTCTCTGAACACTCAGTTAATTTATTTTTCTCAGGCTGGAAGTTGGAACACAAAATTCTATTTATTAATGAAATTGAACTGCCCTTGCTGTTGTTAGTAAGACTGGCAGGAAAGGTACATTTATTCCTTTCTTAATTTTTTATCCTTTCCTTCTTAGATACTTGAGGCAAGGGTGAGGAAAGCTGCTTATTGCCTGTGTTTGAGCTCTTTGCAGACTTGATGGGTCTCTAGCGAAAGTCTGCATGAGGAGTTATTGGGAGGTTGGTACCACAAAACTGGGGTTTCAGTTTATACACAGGAAAAAAATAAAGGGCCTGACCCCTTGCCAGCCTGGCAGCTTTTACACCTTTCCTAAGCAGAGCCTGAATTCCTGACTGCATCTGAGATGTGCTCACCATGTGTGGTTGCAGTATGCAAAGGTGTGTAGAAACTCGATATAAAATAACTCATATGCATGGCAGCATGGGTCTAAACCCAACTGCCTGAACTTCTAAGGTCAAACATGCCCAGGCAAAATCCTGGGTAAATGCCCAACAAGTGAAGCACACGCCAGCACAGATGCACTGCACTGCAGTTCCCTGTGCTAGCCAGAGGAATGAGGTAGGTGTGCCCCCACACTGCCATGTCTCTCTAGGACACTGCCAAGGTATTCTAAGTTTCATCTGGGAAGCCTAGGTGAGGAAATAAGTGCCTTTGGTTATGTCCTCACAGCAAATGGGGACAGAGGTATGTTCTGATGATGCCACAAGCATTGCACAGAGCCTTTGGGAAGGCTTTTTACAGCTGGCCCACAGCCATCTGTGAAACAGCTTCTGTTCTGATGGCCTTTCTGGCAACTGCACCTTCAGGGCAGTATGAACAGTATCAGCAGTATGAAAATATTTGTTACATTTGAAGCCTTCAGAGTCCAAGACTGCTTCTTACTCTTGTGTTGCTCAGAACAGCCTGTAATGATGTCTCACATACCAGACTGCTCTCAAGCCTGAGACACTCTTTCAGCAGTAGTCAGGACTGGCAGAAGCCAATTGAATCAGGCATACAGACTGGCCTGAGGCTGTTCATACAGCCCTGAAAGAGTCAGCTGCAGGGAAAGGATTATTTCGGGAGATAGATCCAGATTTTGTGATACTTGCTGAGTTGCACAGGGTGAGAAGAAGCTGTGAGCAGTCCCTTTGCAGGTAACTCTGTGATCAGAAAGACAACTTTATCTGTTCTGCTATCACTCCCCTGGTATTTGTACATAGACCCCAGTGCCATCTACCCCCCATGAAAGCTGACCCCCATGTGCTGCTTTTTTCACAGGGACTCAATCCATTCCTGTGTTTCTCTATTCTTGCTGCAGGAAAGTGTTTCCTGAATCTAGCCCAAATGACTTTCACCATGATGAGCCCTTTCATCTTGATGCTCTTCATGGAGCCCCTTAAATAGGATTGGTTCTGGTCCTCAGCATTGTCCTGGTAACACATCTCCTCCCTTACTCATTCTTTTACTTTCTAAATTCACTCTTCAGAAAGGTGTGTTCTGTTCATTTCCCACAAAGTGGAAGGCTCCATGCATAAGATGCTGCACAGAGCCTTTGCCCCCACCCAAAGTCTTGTTTTTCAGAGTGACGCACACCCATCTCTGTTATTACTTAATAAGAAGTGAAGTCACTGCTTTCCTCCCCTTCAAACTGCTCCACCCTCAGTCAGGAGGTCTGCTTCTCCACCCTTTGGCAAAACAGCTGTTTGGGGGTGGAGGTGAGTTTAGGGATGGTGTCGACCAGCCTCTCATCTGGGGAGAAAAAAAACAACCAGTGCAGTCCTGACAAGGGGCTGCTTCAGAGCTGGGAAGAGCCCTGACAACCTTCCCTGCTTCTATGTTTGTGTGTATTTCATGTGAGCACAAGTCAA
Organism: Cettia cetti; assembly: GCA_013401135.1. Taxonomy (NCBI): domain Eukaryota; kingdom Metazoa; phylum Chordata; class Aves; order Passeriformes; family Sylviidae; genus Cettia; species Cettia cetti. The sequence continues at coordinate 48,316 of VZUI01042747.1, forward strand.
TAAGATCATTCATGTCAGTCTGTGGGGCTGCTTTAAGATGCAAAGAAGAGTGTGAGCACAGCAAACCACCTGGCTATTTTTTACCTTTTTCCCCACTCAAGAAGAAAGTTTTCACTGGAACTCCCACCCTCCTACTTTGGCAGGTAGGAAGAGGCAGAGAAGTTGGTGTGTGTAGTGGTGTGATGTGAGTCTAAGTTCTCTCTTCTCAGACCTTTCTCACAAAGCAGTGGGAAGGAAGACAGTCCCTAGGAGCTGGGTGCAGCTGCATGATTTTGCCTTACCTCTAAGTGTGAGCGCAAGTAGCCCAGAGGCTGCCCTGAATCGACTCCAGCATCCAGCAGTCCCTTAGGGACCATCTGCCAACTAAAGATGCCTGGAACACAAAGTGGTGCAGCCACTCTTCTTTTCCATCCCTGACATGCCCTCCCCGGCATGCTGGTGGCTATTCTGGCTGCCTACTCACTGGAGACTTTACCTGCAACAGAGAAACCACAGGCAAGGGAGGGAGGCCTGGATTACATTCCCTATCCTTGGAAGAAAGAGTGTTGACATTTGGGGCCTCAGCATCATGGGGAAAGCTTTTAGGGAATGCAATTGGTTCAAGAAGTGTTACATCACTCTAGAACCTCTGTGTTTAAAAGGGGAAGACTGCAAATGTTCATTCTGAAGAGAAATTGTATCATGCAAGAAAGCACGAAAAATGTGAAGGAAACTTGTACCCAGTAGGGGAGAGAAATATTTCAACTGGTTCATGCAGAGGGTGACAACTGGAAGGGACCTCTCCCATAAAAAGGACAAACAGATGGTGAGGGGCCGAAGGCAAAAGCAGAAGGTCTGGCAAGTGAGGAGGCAGCTGGTAGGTCCAGTGGTCAGGATGGCCAGCTGTCCTGGGTTTGGAGGACTGGACCTTCACCTGCTGTAGAGCAAATGCAGTTTTGTTCCAGCTTTGTTGGGACCAGTGGAGGAGCTGTCTGTACACAACTACTATTCTGATATCTCCTGCTTCAGCCAGTCTGTACCAGCTCACACCTTCTGTTCCACTGTGCTACAGCAATTTATACTCCAGTCTCTGTTTTCCCTGCTCCTCAGGAATTTCCTGGCTGAAGAAGCCATTAGCTCTGCTGTGCTCATTCATATGCATTATGATTATTTACTGCTAAAAAATCAACTCAAAAGCAGCAAACAAGAAACTTGAGGTCCCATGATTTTTTTTGTTTATACAAAGGTAGTACCTCACCCAAATACTAACATCCCCATCATGCCAGGTGCTACACAAAAATGGAACCAAGTCTGTGTCCCAGAGGGAAAATGATTTTCATATTAGCTGAGACAGACAGAGCGCAAAGATGCAATGAGCTAATATTGGTTAATTCCAGTGGTCTAGGACTTCAGCTTTGCATTGTTACAGAGCTCACATTCCTGGGTCAGAGAAACCATATTTTTGGGAAGGTTCAGTGGAAATGGTTTTGGGACTGTACCAAAGCCCTCCCAGGATTCCAATTTTCTTAGTCTTAGCCTCAAAGGAATTTACAGCTGGCTTGGGCAGAACTGGAAGTCCCCACAGGAAGGATTTTGTTGATATTCAGTCTTTGAAGGACAGTGAGTTTCTCTGTGAAAGACAACACGTATATCTGTCCATGGCCAGAGCACCACACCCACTACTCCTCCAAAACAGATAGAGTTTTGAGGGCTCACATGACCACATCCATCTGTTCAGGGATTATTAGGACAACCTGTAGATGGGGGGGGGGGAGGGGAGGGAGGGGAGAGATTCCCCCCAATCATTCCTTCAGTTTAGGCAGAACTTATCTCTGTCTGAAAGTGAAACAAGCTGCCAACACTTTTTAAAACTTAAGGGACCTTCAGCAACCAGCAGAGCTCCCAGGAAAGCAGCCCATGAGGTCTGTTTTATGTGCAGACTGACTGTTTCCTGCCAGCCAGAACAGAGTGCTAGAGGCTGTCTTGCCCAAGATACTCCTGTCAATCATTTATTTCTGGTCCAACACAAAATCAGAGGTGTCTGACTAATTAATAATGTAAATGTGGCCTCTGACATCTCAAGGAATACTGCTTTTCTATACTTGACAGACATAGTAACTACCTTTTCCTTCTCCTAATCAGTTTCTCAGGATTCCTTGCCTGACTCTAAGACTTTTTAAATCAATCAACTGAAAATAAGATTAGTGATCTGATTTCCAGGCCTTTACAGAGCAGAGTGAGTGTCTAAGGGCCCATATGCCCTTTTACCATCCACAGTCCCACACATCCATTACTTGGAGCACACACTTTGCACCTGCAGAGCATCCTCTACAGATTTGCATGTGGAGAGGAGGGGCAATCAAGACAGGGAATCCATGAGAAACTTAGGGGAAGAAAAAGAGCCACCTGTTGCTTATGTTTCTGGGAAAATTTGGTTGAGACAGGAGGAGTCATCCTTACCATTTTACATTTCTTTTGTACCCTGTGGTGCCTCTGGACATCAGACTCCTCACAAACTGTAGAGAAAACTTCATGGCAGATAAAGCACTGGCATCAATTCACCACAGGAGTGTAAGGCAGGTAAGGCTCAGAGTTCCATGAATGTAATATCTGCAGTACGAATGCCACACGCTGCAAGGCTCTTCACTCATGGCATGGCACATTTATTCCCACTATGTTCATTTTAAACCCTTTCTAACATGTATTCAATGCCCTTTAGCAGGAACTCATCCTACCTGTTATGTATCACTATGGTGTTTGGGACAATGTGGTTTTTGTTTTTCTAACCAAGAGCAGTGCCAAAAAATAATGAAAGCATATCAGTCATAGCCTGCATAGGAAAGGCAGTGTCCATGGGATGATAACATCTTTGGTGGTTACCATAAAATTTTAAAGAATAAGTCATTCCCCTCATATACTTTAAAAAACCCTCATAAACTTGGTATGCAAAGAACTTCTAATATGAATACATCTCCCTTATTTGGAAAAAAGCAAATTATGCTTCCAGTTTCATGATCCCACTTCATTTTTTGATATTTGACCTGCAGATTAGAGGTTTTCACATCATCTGTCAGCCCACAGAGAGTATCCCAAGGTTCAGTGTGTGTGAGAGAGATAGGAAAGGAACATTAGGAACAGGCCAACCACAAATAGCTAAAATTAGCTATGAGAACTGGAGTGCTGAGGTCTCTGAGGAACACTAGTCAAAGGAAGAAAATGGTTATTTGCTGAACTCCCACTTATTCTATTGCCTCTGAGGACTCCTGGTTCACATCCCTGCCCAGACATCCTACATGGCTATTGAAGAGGATTTCCCCCACCCCTTCCCCCTCCATTGGTCATAATTTTCCTCTTTTGTAACTGCAGTACAGAGTGATATGGGATTCCTGCTCTGGCAGCAAGATTCTGACTGGAAACAGGAAACAGGGGCTCAGCAGAGCTCAGCCTCTGTGACAACACGGACGTCACACCCACGTGCAGACAGGGATGCTTTACTCACATATGGCAATGATCAGCAGCTCCCCTTTTTCCTCCCCTTCCTCTTCCCCAGAAGGCCTTACAGAGCCCTAAAGGGGCCATATATCGAGTTAGAAGTGGTCTCAGGAAGCACGGCTGTGTGAGGCCTCAGTTATGACAGAACATGATTTCTTGCATAATTCTTTCAGATTCTCTGAGGCCAGCAAATTTGAGACTGTAAATCTTCACGTGACCAGAGCATATGGCCTTAGAACAAGACATGGAGTGAATTACAATGACACAGCCCATCTTCCTCAGAATCTGATTAAGGGAATCCTTTGAGAACTGTCCCTTACATGCAGCCAGAGGCATGGCTTTAAAAGCTGCCCTCCCTCCTTTTTCCCAGAAATGCCTGATGGAATACATTGGGAGTTTTTTGCAGCACCAGGTTCTCCTATTTTCTCCCTCCTATTTTTAAAATTCTGTTCTCAAAATAAAACCAAATGGCTATGACTGCGTAATCCTTCAGATTATAATTTCAAGGAAAAAAAAGAATAAAAAGATTGTTAAAAGTGATTGCAGTGATACTTGTGGAAACTCCTTAAGGGACTTGGAGACATTGTCTAAGTTAAAGAGGTAGATTCTGGAGGAGCAGGAGGAGAAGAAAATGCTCTTGCCCTCACGAGGAGTGTGTATGGGATTCCTCCAGCCAGCTCTCTGTAGTGCTATTGCTTACATCCATAAACAGATTATGCTGTATTAGCCTGTCTAGGCTAAGTTGCCATTATATACAGTGTTCAAAGGTGAAGTTTTATTCTGGATGGGGAAATCAATTTCAAATGAAGTAAAAGATTCCCTTCCTAGCTTGCTTCTTCTCTTTTCGTGAGGCAGACGGTGCTCTTCTTGATGATCCTGCTTCTTTGGCACAGAAGAGACTTTATGTAAGTATCAATGGGAGAAGGTTTTCTCCAGCAATAGCTCATTCAATCTCAACACTGGAAAGAATTGAAATGCCTTCAGTAGGTACACCCACAGCTGTCCTGTGAGGAAACAGAGACCAGTGCCTTCTATCCTAGCTGCACTAAGGATTTGTTGGCACTGAGCAGACCTCCACCCCTGCCTTCCCATTCCACTCAGTGGTCTTGTGGTAGTTCTGCTGAATTTGAACTGAGAGAAAAGGAAGCAAGATTTTGGTTTAAAAATGCTGGGTTGTAATTTAGGGAACATAAAGATACAGTTAAAATGACAACACATAAAATGCTTGTCTATCTACTGTCTTTTGTACTGTCAGGCGCTGGGGAAAGTCTGCTGGAGAATCATATCTCTGTTGCTAGAAACTGCTGCTGCTCAGGCCTTTGCTTATTATTTTCCAATAATTATTCCATGATTAAAACTGTAGATTCCTCCCATGCACTGCGTAACTTTTACTCTGAGAGCACTTTCCTCACTCACCTCAGCTAGGTGCCTAGGGAGAACCCTTCTGCCTCCCTGGCCTGTGTGGTGAGAGTTTAACCTCTTCTTCTAGTTCCCTCAGACAGGAGAGACAGGCAGAGGGTGAGAAAGAGGGAAAGGGAGAAGAGAAAATGCGCTGTGCTAAGCTGCTATTGGACACCTCCTACTGCTAGAAGTGTTCAGTTCCTCTCCAACCTCTTAGCACTTGAGATGAACCTCTGCTTTGGAGCAGGATCCCACTGCAAGGCACTTGGGATAATGCCAAACCCCTGGCCAACACTCTATGCAGATTTGGAGGCACAGCTACTAAGAGCAAAGCTACAGAGGGCTGTTTACTTGCTCAGAGCACATGGTCAAGCTTTGGTATCTTCAGAGTTCAACTCCTGGTATGTAATCTGTACATACAGACCACAGCTTCCTGTTTCCTGCCAGCTCTGGGTAGTTCTCACTGAAACACCCCTCAGATGCCCCTCAGAAAGGCACAGCGAAGGGATAGATGCTGTCACATTAAAGGAAAAGGGAAGAGGGGCTATGGATTGTTACTTCTGTCTTCGGTGGAGAAAGAATACTATTTTTGCAGATCTGTGCTAAATCAAACACTGATTTTTTTCACTCCTGGCATTAATATATTTGGTGTGGAACTCATACTGCTGACCTGAAAAGTTCCTTTCAGAGGTGCATTACTCTTCACCTAGGAAGAGCAAGACAATAAACAAATAAGAGTCCTCACTTTAGACTGCAGATCTACCATCTCCTCATCTTTTGTCTCATACCAAATGCCAAGATTTATGGAGAAAAAATCCAAAAGAGTGAGGAAACTGAAGCGCAGCCTTTTGCTCTAGAGAAGAAAGAGATCTGTCCTTGAAATCTCACACTGGAAATTCCCCAGCTTCTCCTGGCTGGGACTGAGAGTCTGAGGGAGGGGGCTGATGTCAGTGAGCAATCAGATGCTGTTTAGAATACAGCATTGATTTGGAAACACAGGAAGAAAAGCACTGAAAAATTTTGGACTTATAAGAAAAATCTTATGCTGGAGCAACAATCTCTGTCGGGATTTCCACACAGAGGAACTGCTTCTCACTTTTGACATCATGCAGTGGCATGCATGAATCAGGAATCACTGAGTTCATTCCCTGCTGGGACACTATCCTTGTCATTAGAGACTGTCCTTGTAACGAATACCTTAATTTGCAGTTTCAGGTGAAAGACTGGTAGCACCTGCACTATGGGAATGAAGAGACTGGCTTATTCTTACAGGAAGTTTCTGAAGGTTGCACAGGGAGAAGCAACTCAGGACAGCAACTTTTCCTGAACTCACACCTATTCTGCAGGTGAAGAAAAGACCCTTCCTTCGCACCTGACAGCCCAATACTATCTCTAGGCTCATTTAAGAAACAAAAAGAGGGATGCAAGCCCAGTGGTGCCGCTCTTTCTGCTTTTCAGAAGTATGGTATGGTTTTAGGGAATTCCAACATGCTTTAAAACCAGTGACACATCCTAGGGACTGGCACATGGAGGGACTGCATCTCTGATAGTGTCAGGATGGTCTAAGAGATACAGAATTACTGCCTCCTACCTGGGATATTTCTCTACCTCCCTACACTCACATGGGGTTGTAGAAGCAGCTGTATCCTGACAGTGCCCTCTGATGAGAAGGAGACAGAGATTTTGCTGAGAGATGAGAAAGCAGGCTTAGTCCATGCCTTCAGAAGGCTGGTGAGAGGCAGAGAGATGAGGGAAGAAGGATCTAATCGCTCAACATGCCAAAAAGGCCATGTCTTCAAGCCACTCAGCTCTCCTCCCAAGGGAGGCTGTGTTTAGCTCTCCTGCTCCTCTGTGGCAAATCATCACTGTGAAAAGCCAGGCCAGGTGTTGAGAGAAAACCAGGGATGCAGTGGTCAGCCACTTTCAGTAAAAATAAAAAATTGGAAAAGATGAAAATGAAATCCTGGACCATGCCAGGGGGACTGAAAAGCACCAAGTTAATCCCTCACCACCGCCAAGCAGAGCAAACCTCATCACAGGGAGGGCAACCAGTTGTGAGAGACATGCCAGTCTGCCAGGCTCTCTGCTAAACATCAGGGAGCTGCTTGGAATGCCACAAATATACACAGCAACCACAGTGGCCAGTACTCAAATGCAGACCCTCTCTCAGAGATAGACACATTTCCTGCACAGTACCTAGGAGGAGGTACTATGATATTAAAGTGAGAGATAGCCTGTAAGGGCTGTCCCACACTTGAATTTGAGCAAGACATTAAGGCTACAGTGAGAGAAGGCAATGAAATCTCTGTTGACCACCCCAGTCTTTAGGCTCTTGTCTCATCAAAAGGAAAACTTGCCCCATAGCTGCTGATGGAGCTGATGCAGAGAGCAGATGTTACTGCTTCTCTGTGTCTATCCTTCCTTCCACAAACTCCCCGCAAAGGCATCTACAGAGATATTGTCTTCTTCAAGTTACGTGGATAGAAACGTCAAACCTCAATTGCAGCCATGAATCTGCTCATGAACTCTGCTGACTGCAATGCCACAGAGCTGCCTTAAAGCTCTCTTAAAAATGTAAGGCATTCCAGTAATTTTAATTACTGTGCATTGCATAAGCCAGAAACAAGTTCATACAAAGGAACAACAGAAAAGTGATTTTCAATTGCTCTCACTCTCTTCTGTATTTAGTGCAGCCTCCAAAGCTCTGGGAACACCAGCTCTTATTACCAATTGAAGCACTTCATCTATTCGAAATCTCTTTGTTCAGTTACTTAAAGCTATTGATGCAGTTTAGAAGGGTTTAAAAAAGAAAATCAAAACTTCCATTTGGAAATGGCTACAGCAGCAGGAAAGCAAAACAAGAGAAATGGAAAGACTTACTATAAACAAAAATTAGAGAAAATTAGTTGCCTGGAATGAGGCATAGGCAGGTAGAACCAAGCAAATCACGTCATGTCCTTCCCTCCCGGATTCTGTCAGACCATCTAATCACCGCCTCCTGGCTTGAACCCTGCATGGTACTGAGCCCTTTGGCCCTGGTCCAGAAATGCACTTAAGCTTATATTTAACTTTGTGCATGTAAATGGTTCTGTTGACTTCAGTAGAGCATCTTGTGTGCTTAAAGTTGAACATGCGCCTTAGTGTTTTGCTGGATGTGGGCCAAAGAGCATGGTCATCTGCAGGAAACATTTTCAGTTTGATAAGGCTGTTAAAAGATATTTCCTGGTTACTCTTCTGCAGCTGATGCCACATCACAGCCTGAATGGAGGATTCCCACATTCCTGAAAGGGTGATTTCATATTTCACAACCCTTTATAATGTAATATTCCTGGAAATACATGGTGTTTACATTCTGCTTCCAGACTGGGTGCTCTCAGTGGGCGCAATCTCTAAAGCATCCTTGAAGACTGAACACAGTATAGAACTGTTGGAGTCGATGAAAATTTAACGGTGTACCTCCAAGGAAAACCTTGGGAATGGGATGGAGTGTTACCTATGTCTGTCTTGCAGACAGGAAAGTGACATAACTCCTTTGCAACCTCAGAGAAAGAGATCAAATGAATTTTTTGTATGTATTTACAAAATCAAAGGCATTTTTGAAGAAGGAGTCTTCTCATTTTAAATAGCATATGAAGTTTACTGATACAATGATGGAATTAATAGGAGTTTTCTCAGTTTGTTTCATGCATATAAATCACAGCAAATACAAACATTTTAAACAAAAAGTCTTCTCAGAGGACAGTGTTAAAAAAGAAACAATTTAATGAAAAAGAGGCAGATAATCAAGAAATATGAGAACCTTTTTCTAATGTGATGCATGACCATTCTCTGCTGTCCTACGAGATGGCAGGGGTGGGCTGTTTTCAGATAGCTTTGAAAACACCTACCCTTCCTCTCACACTTCCTCTCAATTTGCTGTCAAAAAATTAAAATAGAAAAGAGCCCTTACTTCAAAAGCTTTTAAAGTATATATGTTGTTGAACTGTAGGTTGAATTCTCCTGATTACATTCATTCCAAGCTCAGTTTAAGCCAGGCAAGATCTGTTGAGGAAGCGGAGTGTTAGCTGCAGTGACAACCACTACACTGACATTTGTCAGGGTATTTTTCTCTGGTGATTGTGGGCTCTCTCTCCTTCTCTCAGCCCTCCGGGTATGTTTTTTGGTTTTGTTGTTGTTTTTTTTTTTTTTTTCCAGCAGTTGCTGCAGTTTGATGAAACCCTTTTGTACTGAAGCAGGCGGCATCCCTCGCAATGAAATGTGATCAGAAGAGAAGTAAACATGCCTTTATGCCCATATCTGTCTCTGTCTCTGGTTCCAGGATGATCTTGTGTAAGGAAAATGATTATGTTAACATGCACCTGTATGAGTATCTGTGAAAGCAGAAGGTATTTCTCCTTCCTGAAATTTAAATAAGACACCCAGCTTAATATATTTCTTTTCCAAAGGATCGTTTTTTTAGGTATTGCAGAGGTTGGAACCATCTCTTGCAGTGCACTGCCCCCTAGCACTGCCGCGCACATTCCTGCAGGATGGAGGGGAGAAGGACACAGTGCTCAGTCAACAACACCTGCGGGACACGACTTTCCCTGGGAATTTTCACACCAACTATTGACCCAGCCCAGTCATGCTTGGCTTGCGGGATCCGACAGTATCACAGCATGAAGTTGTGTGGCTGCTCAGTAAGGCAGAGCGATCCTCAACTGTGTTCAGCAATGTGTTCTTGATGGAAGACTGGAATAACAGATTTCTTTATTTGGTGGCATTAACCAAATGTGAACTCTGGTTTTCCCATATAAAGATCAAGGTCTATATTTTCTCCTTCTTTCAATGCTACCTTCTTTATGGCCATATAAGGCCTAAAGTTTTATCTGAGCAAAGAAGTGGAATGATAGTTTTTGTTTGATTTTTTTTCCCCTTCACAGTTTTTCCCATGCAGACAGGGCATAGAAAAGGAATTCAGAGAGAATTCCCCTTTCAGTTCCTTCATTGACTTTCTCTGTTACTCTGACACCATTATGAATATTTTCCTCATATAAATGACACTCAGAAATCTTGCCTGGCTTTTTCAGAGTTCACTTTGCTGGTAGGTCTTAAAGGGGAGAGGCTAATATTGGATATCTAATGGATACTATCAGAGGATAACATAGACTATTTCTATTTATAGATGATAAAATGAGTGTACAGGCAGATTAAACTATTTAACAAAGGCCTCGAGGAGGCCACTAGCCAGACTGAACTTTCCTGAGTATAATTTACCTGTACTTTAGAAAAATAACACACTCTGATTTCTCTCTGTGAAGTGTAGTCTTCAAGAGGCAAATAAATATTCTTATTGTACAGTATCCAGTCCTGGTTGAAAAAACTGCATTGCTACTACTGTAGAGAAATTAATCTCTTTGAAAAAGAATATCTAAATGTACAAAAAGCAGGTGAATTATCTAAGCCCTGACCAAACACAGGTACTACTACTCCAGGCAATGATAGTACAAGCACTAAAAAATTTTTTGATCAGTGGTACAGAAGATCGTGGTACAGAAGATAGTGGTAAACCTTGCCATACTGACAGCCTGCACTCCATCCCTTCCAAAGGGATGCCCAGTCCTTGCACCAAGTCGTATCACTCCTCTTCATCTGATTGCTTCTCTGGATTATATTCAAAAAGTGAGCTGGTTCCTGCAACCAGCACGAACTTGGTGTCATTTTAACTAGCTTGGTCATCCCTATTGTAAACCAGCTACTTCCATACCTTGGAGGGCCCTGTGGAAATTCACTAATTTCTAGGCCCCTTCCTCTCTTGTGTCAGAAATCAAGGAGGTGACTAAAGGGTTTGTTTTTCAGTTTCCTCTGAATGTGTCCTGCATCTGTGTATCATAGACATTCAGCACTTACACAGCACGCAACAGCTTAAAAGCTTATTACAAAGCATTTAGCTTGTTAGTCCTCGGAACACACAGGGAAGGTGTTATTATAGGAATGAAGAAACATACTCAGGGGAGTTACTTGGCCAGAGAGCAAAGGGAGGTAGTGCAGGAGCTGTGATTATAATCCAGCTGTGTGTGGGCCAAACTCTCCCTTATTTACACCAGTGTCAGGCTCTGGCAGGATTCCACTTCTCTCAGATATTGATCTGAGATGTTGATAGGCCAGGTGTATCATGATGTTAGTGGATATCAAACTTTTTACAACAACAAAGGAAAAAATGAGGGTGTCAGACACACCTCATTTTTCTTCCATGTTGCTCTGCTGAGGTCGGTGGAGTTGTTCCTTGTTTACACCCAGTGAGACTGAAATGACAGTCCACCCATGCTGATGGATCCAGCTTCACTTGTAGTACCTTAAACAGACAATCCAAGTACCTAAAGTATTTTTTGCGTAGGGTTTCTTATTTTGCAATATTGCAATCACTGGGCCCAGTGATTCAGACTTTGACATGCCTAAATGGAATGACCTATTTAATACCCCATCTCATACATACTTATATAACCTGTTAGTACTTCAGCACCATCTGATTTTTTCAGTGTGTTCACTAATGCACATTCCTGAGCAGCTCCAATCACTGTTATCCAATGACATAGGGATTTGAAGCACAGTGAGGCAAAGCTGCCACACAGGTTGTCTGTGTCACAGCAAGGATGGGAATTTGTGTTTTCCACTGCTGGCATTGCAACCTTGATCCTTACTGACAACACCCATCTTGAAGCTTTTGCCTACCGATGCTCCAAATAAAAGCCTGTCCTTCCATAAGACAAGAAATTTTAATTTTATATGGACAGTATGATTAAAGAAAAGGTGTAGGCAGGCTGTGCTTCACCCAGATGGAACAGAATTGTAAATCTAAAGACTTAGCTGACTATATAGAAATTTAGGACAGCTGGTCCCTGGCCTTTAATACCAGCATAATTTATAACTAGATGCTCTTAAGTCTTGTAAACCCTGTGGAAAGTACTCTGACATTATATACACTGGTTTGATACTGTGATTAATCACCCCTCAGTTCCCTTTGGAGGATAATAAGGCTGTCTGTATCGTGCAGCTGGCAATCTCCTCCCTTACAGTCCCGGCTCTTCTATAACATTTACATTTCTACAGCTGATAGAAATTTATGGCTCTGAAAGGGGATAAAGGAAAACAAAACAAACAGGACATTTCTCTAAATTCCACTAAAGCTGCTCTGCTAGAATATACTTTGAGATTAAATGTTGGGGTGCCTGGGTAGATACAACACTGCTTTTTCCAGCTTGGTTTTAGCAGTTTATGACCCCTTTCTGACTGAAAGGCCAGAGAAGGGGAATTGCTGGGTGGTGGAGAAGGAACATCCAAGCAGGATTAAAAACGTTCAGGGCAAAATCCTGGTTTACAGTTCAGCAGTTCAGATAGGGCTTGTCCTTCTTTTCCTCCATCCTTTCTACTGCCTGTTGGAAGAGGAAAAGAAGCAGCACACTGCACTTGTGCGTTACCTGATGGCTGTCTGAAAGCTCTTTGAAACAGCCCGAATAGTGTGCCATGCCTCCGGTTTAAGGTCAGTGCAGACAGATCAGATGGGTTGAAGGGAAACAGCGCGAGCTTTCCAAGTGAACCGCAAGCCCCGCGTACGTTTTCCAGGTGCCCCGAAGAGCGGCGCGGGGCGGCCCGGGGGAGGCTGTGACGGGCTCGAGCGGACGCTCGCCGGCACGAGGGAGGCACAGCTGGTAGGGAGAGAGGCTTCCCCCGCCCCGCGGTACCGGGATCGGATCGGGTCAGGCCCGGTCAGATGGGAGCGGGCCGCGGCCAGAACCGAGGTCGCGGCCAGAACCGAGGTCGCGCCCCCACCGGCCGCGCGCCGGCTCTATTCCCTATAAGGCGCGGCGGGCGCGGCCCCGCCCCGCGCTCGCGCCGATGAGGTAATGCGGCGCTGCCATTGGCCGCGCGCGGCGGCGCCTCTAGAGCGCGAGCGGCGCGAGCCGGGTATAACTCCGCGCGCCGGTCCCGCTCTGTCCGCAGCGCGCCGCAGGTCAGCTCAGCTCCCCTCAGCTCTGCTCCCCTCAGCTCCGCACCGTCCCGCCGAGCGAGCCAGCCAGAGAGTCAGGGGCAGGGCAGGCGGCCGTGGCGCACGGGCTGTTAGGCAGCAAGAATAAAGTCAGGCGAACACAGCAGCGGCCGCCTCCCGCTCCGCAGAAGTGAGGAGGCACCTCGGGGGCAACATGACGGCGTGGTTCAGCTTTCTCGTCGTGTTCCTGTGCAGCTGGAGCCTGCGGGACTTGGTGGTGGAGGCTTGCACTTGCGTCCCCATCCATCCGCAGGACGCTTTCTGCAACTCCGACATCGGTAAGTGCCGCCACCCTGCAGCCGCCCGGCCCGGGAGGGCTCGGGGGAAGCAGAAAGCTCCCGGACCCCGAGGGGCGCGGGCAGCAGCGCGGCTGTCACCGCAGGGCAGCCGCCGTCCCGCAGTGAGGGCAGAGGTGCGGCGGACGGGTCACACCGGAGAGCGGTGACCTGACTTTCCAGGGGAGGGTTTGGCTCCGTCGCTGCCGCAGACGCCTGGGTTGGTGAGAGGAGAGGCTTGGGGCGGCGTAGCCCCGGCCAGACCTCCCAAGCCCTGTCCCGCGGCAGCTGCGGCAGCAGCCTCTCCCAGAAGTACTTTAAAGAAATCAGTAATTATTAGAGCGGCATGTTTCCTACAGCAGGACAGAAACACAATTGGAGGTGTAGGCTGCCAAAATTTCCTCTTCAACTTGGTGACAAGATGTCAGAGGTAGGATTAGGATGGTTTTTCCTAAGGCAAGAAACCGCCCGTGGCGGCTGGCGGTTGGAGGCGCGGCTCACACGGGCTTGTAGTGCTGTGCTTGTAACTTTAGGAAGGGCTGGAAAAGCAGGTACCAAGTGTCATCAGGCTTTCTGTATGCTGAGCTGTGGTCTTTGCAGCTGTGGAAGGTATGTAAACCTGCACGCTTTGGGGGAAGTTGAAATGCTTTCATTTGATTCTAACTGACGTTTTCCACTATGGGTTTCGGCATCCCTAGGGTCCTTTGTTGCCCTAACTTTAGGTAGGGGACAAGGACAGCACTAAAAATATCTGAGGAGGAGATAATAGAAACTCTGTTCCCAAGTTTTGGCTTGCTTGTAGCCAAGGTTGGGTAACAAAATATGGTTGTTGCTTGGTAGCTCTCTGGTGGCGAAGTATATGAAATCAATTAGTGGTGGCCTTTGAGCTACTACTGGACACATGTCCGTGTAATGGTAAATACAGGCTGTCACTTCAGCAGTGGTGAGAGGACAGCACAAGCCTGAGACGTCTCCTGCCTTCTCTATAGGTTGCCTTAATAGCACAGCATAAAAGGGGCCAGGGACTTAGCACTGCTGGTACCCACATGGTACTGACTCGGAATAGAGTCTGCAAAGAAGTCCTCCTAGCATCTGCCGTGGAAGTCAAATAGAAAGTAAATTCTCACTGCAGCAGAACACCCATTGTTATGAATGCTGCCAGTAGCCTTTTCAAATTAGCCAAGGTTAATGGCAAAAGATCTATCTCTTGCCTTCAGTTCTACAGAAACTGCAGTTGTGCCTGGTTATTCATGTTTAGTTTATATAGTGTATCTGCTCCTGAATGCCAAAAAATCCATTCCACATTAAAAGTTGTGGGCAGGTTACAGTTTGCTTCAGTGATGATAGCCTGGAAAACATTTTTAAAATAGTTTCATGCTGGGAAATTCTTCCAGGAAACTGAACTATTCAAACTTCTGTTGCTTTTTTCATAGATCGACGAGTGTGCCTCCTAAGTGGCAACTGCCAGGGAGATTGTCCTTTCTGTGAAAGTGAGACTGGGAAACAGTTTTGCCACAGCAAAAGCTGATGGCAGCATGTGACCTTCATTAGCTGCGTTTTGGGAGAAGGACTACTGTCTTGCTCTGGTTAGGTCATGCTATAATAGATGAGGGGTAGTTTTGGTTCAAAAAAGTGGTATTAACAACATTTTTTACTAGACACATAAGTGACTAGGAGTAAACTATGAAGTTTCATATAACGGTGCTCCTAAACTTTAGGGCACAAAGTTTTTCTGTTTTCTACTCTGATTTCTGGTTAAGTTCAAAGTCTTCCCTTCATCTTTCCTTTCTTCTGAGCTCTTCATTATATCTCAGGCTGTGGCTTTGGTCTGAGACAGTAGTTCAAAAAGTTGATGTCTCTGGGGCTGTCATGCCTTCAGACATCGCAGCCATGCAAAGGAAGAGGAGCTTGAGGGGGAAGTGCAACCCATTCCAGTAAATGACTTGAATGCAAGTTTGGTTAAAACTGCAACTCTCTGATGGGTTGAAGCAAAAGCAAATCCTTACATTTTCTAGAAGCGTCTTGAAAATGTGATATTTCTATAGGCTGATTTTAGTAAATGCTGTCACGTTCATCCTATGCTGAAAGGACAAAAGGTGCACTAAAGCTTTCTGGCTTTGGAGGAGTTAATCATCTCCATGGAAACTGATGGCAGTGTACTAGTGCAGTGTTTAGACAGACTAAACTACACGCTGGGTTATAAAACACATTGAGGGAAGAAAGGGACTTGGCAGCAAGTTTTTATCGCTCTTGAAACTTCTGACAAAATACCAGCTCTAAAGGGAGGAGTCAGTGCAGTAAGGGCTGAAGCAAAAGAGGCTTTTAAAATAGCTCCTAAAACTATGTAAGAAATTAACTAGCTAGGTGGCAGCCTAGGAGAGGCTTTTCATCCTCAGAAGCACGGCATTTTGAAGAAGAAAACCTTTAGTTGAGGACTGTAAAGCAAACTTCTACTGTTGATGTTTCCTGCTTAACCAGTGAAGTCCTACTCTCGAGTTTATTCTCTTCTCCTTTAATCTCATCTCACTGGACATTTAATTTTTCCTTTTCCAGTGCCTCTGTTCTGATATAGTCTCCCAACCCTGCAGTCACTAGAAGGTTTTAATCTTTACAGAAACAGATGGTGAAATAAACCCATTGAAAAGGGTAGGACTTCAATATGTACATCCTTTGAAAGTGAAGGTTGTGGTCTTTGAAGGAATCTTGAACTTCATAAACAATGTATATATGTTTTTAATTTAAAAAAGGAGGGAGGGGAGAAAAAAGAGGTACTACTGCTAGACTGGTCACAAGGGATCTTTTCACTCAGCCTGACTGTTCCATCATGGTGAATGGAGCAAAAGTGAAGACGTGTGTCTTATCTGGCTCTATGGGGTCAATCAATAAAATTGCTGTTTTAACTCTTGGCTTTATTTCTTTAATGGGATCAATAAGTGCCAGAAGAGGTAGTACCATAATTGGACAAACAGTGACTGCTATGATTTGCCATCTGAACTTTGTTTCCTCCACTCTTGCCCTCTGCCTATGACCCCTTCCAGATGTGAGTATTTTCCTTTTGTTTGAATTAAGAGACTTTTGAAAGAACAGGCACCAGGCATGCTTTGTTCTTTTGTGACAAAACTGTGACATTTCCAGCTGGACATAGCTGACATGAAAGGGACTTGTTTGTCCTTTTTTTGCACGAACAGCAGGAATTTTTGAGCTTGGCTGCTGAATGTTGAATTCACAGGTTTGGAAAAACCTCCTGTTTGGCCCCCTCTGCCCCACATCTCCTTTCAGAGAAAAAAAAAAAAAAAAAGAAAAAAGGGAGAAAGTATGTGAAATTGCAGACTGCATTTCGACAAACCAATCTGCAAGTGATAAAGTACTTTATTCACTCCACAGCTGTCTTACTTCTATTTTGTGCACATACTTCAGAGAAGAGCTATGGCACTATTAGATGTCTTTTACCTAAGTTCAAAGGAACTCAATTCCTTTGTATGGTTTGCGTTGAGGGAAGAAATACCTATATCAGCAAGGATGCCAGTGGGTAGTGTCCCCTCGGTTCTAAGTAACCTCACTCTTGGTGAGATGGAGGTGGTAAGCTCTGGGGAGGTGAAGTCAAGTCCTTAAGGGTCCCCTGGTGCTGTGGAAGCCATTCCTTATTCCTTCCTCCTATACCCATAGCACTGAGCTCACAACACCTGCAGTGATTCCCATCCTTTGAACTGAGAATGTGAGAGGAGAGCAAGAGGGAAACAGCAGAGAAGGAGGAGACCGGTGAATTTGTTTAGCCTGGAGTCTCAGTGCCTAACTGAAAACCTGGCCTTTCACTGGTTTCCCTGAGTTGTTCATTCCACCTTCTCACTAATAAGCTAAAAGAGATGTGCGGAACACTTGATCATACCTGAGATTTTGAACACGCTTTCCTTATTTTTTTGTAGTGATACCAAGTGTTCTGTATTAGCCTTTTAAGCAGACAGGCAAGGTCTGCCAGACTGATTTAAAAGTTGCAATAACCCAACTCCAATTAATTATACCAATCTTTAGACATGAGATGAATTTAAAACTATTTTTTTTGGTTACATGTTGTGGTAATGGTTGCAAAAGTGTATCCACTTCGGAATTAGACTTTTGTTGAGGAAGTAATAATGTAATTTTATTTTTAGACTGTTTTAGGATTTCCCTTGGAGGCATTTTAGAAGCAGGAAATCTGAGAAGCATCATATGAAGCTTCAAAAAACAATTTTTAAAAGTACTGCAAATTTAATTTTACATGTGAAGAAATGGAGGAGATTTGTTTAACTTCTATGGAATTCCAATGTCCATGTCAAAACTTTGTTGAAAGAGGGTGTTTTTTGTGACTGGTCCTGTCTCCTGACAGAAAGATGGCCACTCCCAGTTGAATTGTCCTATTTAGTAGAAGTGGAAATAGAAGTTACTACTTTGGTGGTGGTGGATTTTTTGTTTGTTTTTTGTGTGTGTGTGGTTGTTTGCAATTTTGAGTCCTTATAAGAGTAGGGGGTCCTGGAGTTAGTCACTTCTCCAGATGTATGTATTAAAAAATAAAAGTGGTGGAAATTACTGTTTGGAAGATGTAGTGCAGAATGTTATTTCTTTTTTATTATTGCATATGCTTACTTCAGGTTTCCTGCAGGAAGTATCTCCAGCAAGGCCTCCAAGACAGCAGAGAGCCAGATGTTCCAACCTTAAGCCTTGGAGCTCTTGCTTTATGCAGACATTTCTTTCCTTCTTATTTTCAATGATTTCCCACATGTTTTTTAGAACTCTCCACCAGCCAATTGCTCCTCTGATATTTCTGGAAAGAAGTGGGCTGGTGGGAACATAGTTACACACAGCCATACACACTACTAGTGCTTTTCATCTGGGTTTGGGAAGGACCTACCTTATTCAGGTCTGTTTTTTAGGATGAACAGATTTGATTGTTTGACCATAGGAGAAGTGACACAAGGTGACAACTTAATTCTCAGCTCCATCAGTGGAATTCATTTTTTCCAAGACAGTAATACAGTTAGTCCTGCACTTTCAGACTTTCTTGGATATGGCAACTGAGTTGCATCTGATGAAAGGGATCTCTGTACTCAAGTGCAATCCCAGCCAGGGTGGGTGGGGCCAAGCCTTTTTAGTAGGAGCACTCTTGAGTCACCTTGCCCTGTGTTGGATGTTAGAACTACTAAGATGGAAATATCTTAATGTAATGTTGTCTAAGGTCAACTTCTTGTTCTTCACACCTCAAATACTGTGTGGTGCTCTTAGGTAGTCCAACCAACTGTGTGTCACTGAAGGAAGGAGCCTATTTGGCCTGGGCAGGAGGCCTTGGAATTAAATGAAACTTCCACCAGATGTTCTCTGGGAGTTTATAACAGTTGGTAAACCTGAGAGGACGGCTTGGTTTAAGTCAACAGGCAAGACCAGGCATGCTGTGTTTGCCAGCTCTGAACCGGACTAAGCTAAGGAACTTATTTTCAGTCCTCGTAATGTCAGCAGTGCCTGTGTTTGAGTTTCCCTGTAATTATGATTTTTTTTTTTTTTTTAAGATGAAGAGGCTTTTGCTCTGATGTGCTACTTACTGCCATAGACTTTCAGGGTATGATTCTGTCTTTCACATGATGATACAAATTGCAAGCAAATTATACTGGTAAAATAATAGTGTAGAAGATGAGAGGAAAATTGTGCCTTCAAGCACCGATTAGTTAATGCAGAGTTCATTAAAGGCCTATTGTAGCTCATCTAAACCTCTGAAGAACCTCCACATATGGCACTTGATATTTTACTGGCAGAACTGTATTGGACTCTTACTGTTCTTTAAGCTAACTATCCCTTACATAGACTTTTGAGACAAGGTTTATTAGAGCAGCTGACTACTACTATCTAAGACTGTTTCAACTTTTCCACAGCTTTGTGGCATTCAACGCTCTTTGCTAATTGCTGAGCTGAAGCTCAGCCTACTTGGTAATTCTCTGTGTAGAACCACTCAGGGCTCATGGGAGGAGGGATGCACACTGCTGGCTGGGCTTTGTAACTTCTCTGCCCACCAGTGACAGGATTGTTAGTGCTATTTCCCCACAGTGGGATAGGGCCTTATTTAAAACTAGGGCTAAACTGAGTCTCTTTTGGAGTAACTTAAGAAAAAATGTTAATGAGTTTGAATTTCAAATTTCTGCTATTTGAAAGTGTTAGGCTGGTTTTGAGTTAAGTGAGACCAAGGTGGGTTAAATGGATTTGCACCCTCCAATACAAGATCTAAAATCTGTCCTAGTAATGAATATGGAGAGGAAATACTGAACCTGCCTTGTAAGCCTTATGCTCTGTGTAAGGCAGGTGCATTGCCACTTGTCTCACCAGTATTTCACCACCTTGTATCAGGATTGGATTTGACTTGATCATTTCAGGTTTCTAAGAGGAATGCTGCAAACACTAGAGAGCTTAAAAGCTATTGTCATAACCAAAGTTAACATTCTACTGTAATGTGAAATAGTTCTCTTGAGTGACCAGAGTGAAGACATAGTACATTAACTGACAGTTCTAATAACATAAAAATGCAAGTAATTTCACATAACCCTGATTACTTTATTTACTCAAAATTTCTGCCAGCTAGAAAAGATAGTAGGAGTCTTCTGGAAACAAGACAAAAGTCTCCTGAGTAGCATGATGCTAAAATAATGTTGACTATGAATAGTTTAAATTCCTGCTGGTGTTTATATAAGACCTATCTAAAGGGCAATCTGAGCCCTTAGAAACAGTATACAGAAAATAAAACTCTAGTTACATAGCAGAGAGGTGCATATACAAAAAATTATATCAAGCCTCAAAAATCAGCTGTGGTTGCCTGCAGTGTAGAATCTCATTTTACTTTAGGAAGAAAGGAGGTGGTTTGGGGTGTCCTTCCTTGGACAGAAATGTGCCAAGAACCAGGAGAGAGCAATGCTTGGAGAGCGGGGAGGCCATTGTCAACTTAGAGGTATGGTCTTGGGCTATGCTAGTGGGGATCTAGAGGTCTGTGTCAGCTTTAAAAAATTGTCTTTATTACAGGTTGGGGAAGGGAATGGCCACAGAAATAGGCTCAGTGGGAAAGCTGGTATTTAGGAGAAGGTATTTAGGAGCTGCAGGAGTGGCTAAGGCCCTCCAGAGACTATCTCAGAGTATGAGGAGAGAAGGGTTCCTGAAGAAGGTAGTGGTGCGGTGTGGATGCGCCCATGAAGAGCTAGTACAGGCTGGTTAAGCCAGGAGGAGTCACTAGCTGTGACACATGGCAGGCCACCCCGCCTGGAGCTATGTGGGGCATGCCTAACGTGGATCTTATCCATCCAGGAGAGTGAGTGTGCACTTGGGCTTCAGTAAACACTTAAGTAGGAGAAACCCCATAAAACAATCTGATGTTCTGTTGATTGAGCCCTAACAGCCTGTGGCATGGTAATTTCTGACTGGCAATCAAGGCTTAGGCTTTGAAAAAACCTGGCTGTGTGGACTTGCCATGGACAGAGCACATGCCCTTTAATCTATCTGGACTCCAGCCAAGCTGTTGCCTTCCTCCATTCAGATGAATGCAAGGTTCCTTCAAAGAACTGTTCAAGAAGTGCAGGTTGTATAGGTGTATGTGCTGGGCTTGATCTTTTATTTTTGCCAGGTGAGTTATAAGGAAAATACTGCTTAACTGGAAAGTGGTTCACATTGAGCAGCAGGAGAAGCAAATGAAATGAAACCATATATAACATGCTGTCTAAAGGTACTTTTGATGTAACCTACCCCACTACAGCCAGGAGATAAAAGGAGAGTGTGCAAATGGCAGAGCCATCATTGTTCAACACATTGTTA
Organism: Cettia cetti; assembly: GCA_013401135.1. Classification (NCBI taxonomy): domain Eukaryota; kingdom Metazoa; phylum Chordata; class Aves; order Passeriformes; family Sylviidae; genus Cettia; species Cettia cetti. Next base: position 69,304 of record VZUI01042747.1, read on the forward strand.
CTGATCCTGGACAAAAATACACACTAATAAAAAATCTACAATCTTCCTTAGCTGTTCCTTCTGTCTGTTTCTAAGTGTCAAAGCTCTGCAGTCCTCCTGGTTCATAAGAGTTTAGAACCAGTTTATTTAGGATGTTAAAAAAGGCATGTTAAAGGCCCCAAGGAGGTAAAAGAGACTCTATAGATTTTTCCTTTCTTAATTCCTCAGTTTTGACATGATAAAACCCAGCTTTCTGCTGGTACTTTAGCAAAGCAGCTATAAATTGCACCAAATTAGCACAAAGCTTGAGCAGGTAGCAATGGCTACACCAGGTGCAACAGCATGAAGGTAACACATTATTACTTCTTGCTCCCTATTGATTCATTAAAAAAAAAAAAAATCACACAACAGCCTATAGGAAACAAGAGTACTTCTCTTTCACAGGGCTATATTCAAAATGATCCAAGCTCCTGCTGGCCTAGAATGAAGGACTTGAATTTTAACTCCCTCGTGCTGCATTGTAATTACAGTATGGAGACTTCAACATCTGTTTCATTTTCTCTGTGTTTCCCTCAGTATTGGGTGTTACTGCAGTGAAGTCAGCAGGGAGGCCTGCTGGCATTATGTTAGTCTGTTAATTTTCTATAGAGGAGCACTGGAGCATTTGTTCAGACAAGAAGTTCAATCTCTCATGCTCGGTGAATACACGAACAAGCAAAGATCTTGCTCCTCTGATGTTGAATCAGCCCTCTCAAATTTCATGGATCAATTGTAAATAGGAAGCTCTCCCTCCAGTGAGCAGGTTTTGTTGTTGGTCTCCAAACAGTTAAAATAGAACAGAAAAAAAGTTCTTGCTTGTACCAAGACAGGAAAACCACAGAATGGAAAACTTCCGCTTAACTTTAAAAGACAGGAAATGGCTGGTGTTGGAAAGGGAAACAGGTACAGGAGGAGTGAGCCTGGGGATATCTGTGGAAAACCAGCTAGTCCCCTATTCCCCAGACACTTCTCCTTCAGCTCTGTCTTTTTTTGGGAGGATGGAGTTCCAGGCTGACCCCTGTGCTTTAAGCCCTTTATACACTTTCCAAGAACCCACCCCATTTCCCTACTTCCTGCCTCCTCTGACACTGCTATAAATATCCTGCCTGCCTTTCATAGGTCCAAAGAAATGCACATTGCAGATAAAATGGATCTGAGGCGACAGTATGAAAGAGCTTTTAGACCAGCTCTTGTGAAGTGAGTGACTGTTGGGTCCTCTGCTTTATCTTGTGAAGTGTGAGGTTGCTGAGTGCCCTGCTTTAAATTTCTTGAAGAGTGAAATATCCTCCTTGTTTATCATGCTTACCTCTGGATTAGAATGCATGAGTCTGTTTCTAAGGAAATTATTTCCTCCTATAAATAATGTGCTACACAAGGCACAGAACTAAAACCTAAAGGAATTCTGGTATTTGGGAGAGTGTAGGGTGGGGAAAAGATGGAACTAGTTGAAAGACCACACTGCATGCAAAAGTACAGTGCTTGCCATTCTGAATATCTTAAATGCTTTGGTGAGGTGGATCAGTCCAAGAGGAAATAAAAGAGCAAAGTGATCCCTGAGGCACTTAAATAGCCATCATGTACAGTACTTCAATAGCCACAAAATACCCAGCCCTCCCTTAGCATCCTGGAGGGCAAAAATCACAAACTCAGAGAAGCGTGGGAAGACAAGAGAGCTGCAGTTCCTGTGCAAGAACTTCAGTATTGCAAAGGATTGTGCTGAGGTGGGGGCAGGATGAGTTCTTAAGCCCTTTGTTTTACTTTTTTAAATATGAAGAGCAGCACCTGTTCCTTTTTTATTTTTTCTTCTTTTTTTTTGTTCCCCAAGGGGTTGGGGATTAAGGATTTAGTTGGTTATTTCCTTAGAGGATCAAGATAAAAAAAGAAACTTCAATAAGTCTCTTTCCATCTTCTCTACAGACAGTATATTTTCAATAGAATTAAGCAGCTGTCCTGGTTTTCCCCATTGTGTAACAGTTTGCAGCTTTATAGAGAAGCAGAGAAATAGAAGATTTTATAATATCAGATAGAACTTCTAGATATACTTTAGGAGACTCCAAGTTACCACGGGAAGGTTTTAAGGCATTCAGAGAGAAGCTCAACTAGATCGTGACCCTTACCAGTATTTCGCCTTTTAACACCTTTACTTTGGAACAAACACACTGTGGCAGAGCCTGTGATAGCCATTTGCATCATCCAGTGAGGCTGGAGTCCTGATACTGATAAAATATACCTCTCAGAAGCTCTGACTTTCCCAAAGCTCCTTTCTCAGGCTGTCATCTTAATTCCTTGTTATTAGAGAATGATGCAACCCATGAAGATTTAAGTTCCTTCCACAACTCTTTAGAGGCATACTTCAACTCTGGAATCTTTTTTTCTTTATCAGGATGAGTGTCTAATCTGCTTCCCACATGCATTCTAAATTGTAGCTCTCTCTTGAGTATTCTGTTGTCCTCTTCTTCTATTTGACTTGGAGACTAACAGGGTGGGAAGCAGGTCCTTGCCAGCCTTAATACCAGTGGCATGTTTGAATTGACTGAAGAAATGATGTAGATTAAGAGAATCAGACTGTGCCTGTCTGGTGTATTTGGCTGTATGGGAAACAAAGCTTTCACTAGTACCGGAAAGTTTTCAAGCCAATAGGTTCCTTCCTGTCAGTGCAAGATCTCATCTTTGTTTCTGCATGCCCTTCTCTCACACTGGTTTCCTCTAGTACTAATAGCTGTTGGAAGAGCTGGGTATAGGAAAGCACCGGGTCTTTCTTTCCCTCCTGTCTCAGAAACTGCTTTCCTGTTTGTCCTTTATGCAGCGTGACAGCTTGGGCTGTTGACGTAAACTTTGTCCTTTATGCTCTTCAAAGCTCTCCTCTTCTGAATTTGACATTGCTTATTCACATCCTGACTGCTATTTTGACAGAAGGGAGGGAGAGGACAGAACAGGATTCTAGAGTGGTAGTTGTCTTGACACGCACAGGGAACATTTTTGTGTAGGTTCAGTGTTTGTTCATCAAACTGTCATAAGGTCAGCACATGGCAGGGTTCCTCCAGTACATAATCCTTGATATATATGTGGACCAACAAGGAAAGATCAACCAAAGTTGTTATTGAAATACTGTGGTGATGCTTTGAGGAAGCATCACTAGGTAGCGCTGTTGAAAAATATGGGAAAGGCAGTCTTGGTTCAAGAAATATCTGTGTTCTGAATGGGAGGAAAATAATTCAGAGGAGTTTTCTGAGAGGAATAGCTTAGCCCTCTTGGTTCCCTTCTCTGATGAAATCCACCAGAGCTTGTAGTACCCTTCTTAACTTGGTCAGTTAGAACCAAAATGCTGATGTATGTAATTTCCCCACTGAATTTTGGACTGTATCTCTTTATTCTACTCTTTTTCTTCATGTGAACATCTCTGCTAGAGTTGCTGCAACATGCCATATTGTCATAAACATCTGAAATGCTGTAATGTGGAAAATAATTGTACATATTTATATAAATAAAATAAATCTTGTTTCTGTATTCCCAGAGTATTTTCTCTTGCCAAAGACTAGGCACTGAATGGAACTGTACACTCATGAGCTAGCTACATGTTTGCCTGCCAATTTAATAGGAAGAGTAAGCAGGATCTGCAATGCTTTTACCTAGAAAAACAAAACAATATTTCAGTGAGATTTCACTATAATGATGGTGGTTTCAGATCCATTTTGGTTTTAGAATATATAGGCAGCAATGCTAAAGCTGACAGAACCAGGCAGTGCCATTCTGCTTTCTGCAGAAGCAATAATGTTTCAGCTATTCAAGATTGTATTTCTTCTCTGCCCTGTTTGGAAGGTGGCAGGGGAATTCTTAATTGTCTTGTTGTGTTTTCCTTATTTTCCTTAAAATCCCTTAACAGAAAATGTTACTGCAGTCTGAGGCAAGAAGAATGTAATCTGTGGCTGTTTTGCATAGTTGGTTAATTTGTTGTTTTTGTTTTTAAGCCAACTTGTGACTCTCTGAGGCTAACACTGTTCCAAATCTTATTAATAGCAGTCCTTGACATTTTAGAGGTTTTTTTCTTTACTTTATTATTTATATATGCTCATTCTGAATTTGCTAATGTGCACTTGCACTTCCTCAGCTTCCTTGCTTGTGGAAGGAAGCTGTGGAAGGAAACAGTATGCACCAACAGCATGGTTTTGTTAACTGGGGTTCTGCTTATCCCACAGAGTGTTAGAAGTGAATGTGAAACTATACATTGGTAAGCCACACCTCTGATTTTTCTCAGGGGAAAAAAACCTCTGCAACTATTCATAGCTGGTACATTATGTGTGAAATGAAGCAGTTCCAAGGGGATGAACAACCGCTATTCAGAGGGAGTACCTTTATGCTTCTGTCTTCTCCTGAGAGCTACAACAGTTCAGTGTTCTTGACTCAAAGTGTATCCTTGGGGTAGGGGAAAATCAGAGCCCGAGCAAGGCTACTAATGCCCAGGCTTAGACGTGTGCCTCGTGTGCGTGTGTGTACATCTTGCAGTTCGGTGATGACCCCGGTGACTTCTTGAACTTTTAATGACGATGCAGCTGTCTGTTCATGGTGCTAATTAACCCAAAATCTGATTCCTCCCTCCCCCTCGTTATCCATTGCGTGAATGAGATGTGAAAACAAGAAGACGACTTTTCCCGTGCCCTTAGGGCTGTCTGAGCCTGGCAGCAGTGACCCTGCCTGAGTCGAACTGAAAGAGCTGCTGCGCAATGGCCCATACGCCTTTTTAATGGGTTATTGAGATTCCACCTTCTCCCCCTCCCTCCAGTCCTGTAACAATTTGGAGCGATATGGCACTTAGGGGAAAACAGCTGCAGGAATAACTTCTCTTTTGGAAAGCCAGAGACAGCTGTTCAGTTTTTAAGTCTAGGGATTCCTCCACTACTTATTTAGGGCCTGATCCCACTCCAGTTAAAATCAGTAGAAAGTTTCCAACTGGGTTCAGCAGGCAGTTGAAGGAAGCAGCTTCAGGATGCAGCCTGCAATCAAACAATACTGCTTCAAAATGTTGGAAACAGCCAGAAAGAAAAAAAAGAGTAGGAAGGCATTTTTCACAGTTGACTTTCTGACTTGCCTGCAGGCTCAAAGTACAAACACTCAGCAGGCCGCTGTTTTACTTGAGGAACAGGTTAAATTAGTGTTTGTGGTATTCTAAGTTGCTTTTAAAAAATAGCCCTTGTAGGTCTATGTTCATTTTCAGTCTGCAGTGTTGACAGACTTTTATTGGCAGAGTGAATTAAAGGACTGATCTTTGATGTTGAAATATGATTTTAGTTTATATACTCTGAGATCTTAGGGGATAATGGCTTACTTTTTGGAATTATGCAAGTTCTCAGCGCCTGCAGCTCTCATTGGTATGAATTTACTTGCCACATCTGAAAAATATGGATAAAAATGGAATTATTCTTACTTCTGTTATTAGAGATTTTTGTCACCTGATTTATATAGTGAAAGAGAAGGCTAGAAACTTGCTGAGGAGGGTCAGAACTTCTGCTTCATAGAGAAATGATGGAAGTTTATTTCGTCTGAAATGTGAGGGGAAAATGATAATATTGGAGTTTTCAGCATGGAATTTTCTGGGAAGAGTGATTGAGGTACATCTGAATCTAATGTTTTGAAGGATGAATTCAAAATGTCCAGTTTGAATGAAGGTGTCATTTTGCCTCAACATTAAGACTTCAGGTGCAGTTGAAGAGAATTGCTGATGTAGGTTAAAAATAGGTCAATTTTTTTCAGAGAAAGAAAATGAAAAAAACCCCAGTTTTGCTGAAGTTGATATTTTCCTTAGAAATTTGTGCCTGAAGTAAAGCCATGGTCCCTGTCGGGAAAAAGCCTTTCCAAAAACATCCCTGATGGCTTAACAATAGCAGTCTCTCCTTCTGGAAGTGATGATTTTGATCAGGTTAAGTGCTACCTCTCAAGGTGGGAGGTAGCACTATAAGTCCTTCTAGGCTTATAGTTAGCTTTTCCTGAATGCTGAGAATTCCCTGTACAACACAAACCTAGATTCCCTTTGCTTGTTCCAGTCCTTGCCAATGGGCTGTTCTTCTTGGGTTTGCTGCATTAATAAACAAACAAGTTTGCTTTGTGATTGTGTTGCTTCCAGTGGACTGAGACGAGGTATTTCCCCTTGTATTTCTGTTAGTTCCCTCTGTCAATATTTAAACAAGCTTACACCTGTGTTCCAGGTGCAAGCTTAACTCCAGCCCTGAAAAGCTGGCTCTTGGGAGTGGGCTTCATTACTTTGCCAAAATAGTCCTGTTACAGTAATGTCTGAGGAGACTGAGGCAGGAAACAGTCAGGCTTGGTGGATACCCTGGAAATGATTACCCTTCTCTGTAAACATTCAGAACTGCAGTATCCAGAGAATTACTGCCTCCCAAACAGTTAATGGACCTTAGAGCATTCAAAAACAGCCATCACTGTGCCAGGGCAGATGTGAAATAGTTATCCAACCATATCTTGTGACCTTTAGGGTTTTTTCTAAAAAGTTACAAGGACACCAAAGAAGTGATATGGGAATGCAAGCTTGCCTGCCTCAAATTGGAAACTGATGGAAGTTTTCGGTAAGAATTCTTTCAGAAGCTGTCAGACCTCCAGTAGCACAGATGAGCTAAGTGACTGGTACATTCACTTTAGAGTGAATCTCCATAAGATTCATATGGTCAGACTTGAGCATTTCCATTTAAAACCCACTTATTATCAGCACTGTCTAAGAATAAAACAACATGTGTTAGTCTTTAATTTGTGTAAATACTTGTGCAAAAAAAAGTCAACAACTGGTAGTAGACAGGCACTGTTAACCATTCAGTGTGTTCTCTGTGCTTACACAAGTCTGGCTAAGAGTCATAACGCATTAATAGGTCATTGGTAGCACCAAGGATGTATATAAGCATCCAAGTAATGATATACTACTTCTGGAAATCCATTTTGATTATGGTCTACTGGGTTGTTCATGGACATGAAATTCTGATGAGAAGTATGTGTGAAGAAAGTTTGGGTAGTAGAAGAATGAGATGCAGTTTCCATGGAATACCATAGGCTAGCCTTGTCAGTAGGACAGTTAGGAAGTTTGAGCAAACTGTTTGAAGAAGGAAGGTGACTGGCCATTGTCTATCTACGTTTTCTGCTGTCAGTGCTCTGTGTCATTGCACAGGGAGAATCCTGTCTTCAGAGCCAGAGGATGCACAGTGTGTAGTATTTGTTACTCATGTAAAGAATTGGTGGTTTTGTTGGGCGGGGGGGGGGTTGTTTGTTTTTGATTTTTTGGGATTGGTTGGGGTTTTTTTACCTGATTTCCACAACAAATCAACACTGAGTTCTTTAGGCCTTCTAAGGTCAAAAATGAAGGATGATGCTTTGGAGTGCAGTTATGACAGGGCACTACATGGACTCCGGGAAATTTCTGCATAAGCGGGAAAATTATTCAAATTACCCTGGTATTGTCCTAACCTTGACCTGTAGGCTGCTGGGAACTGTTGTATGTGTGGCTCACACAGGACTCAGGGAGGTTTCCTATTTGCTTTAATAAACAGTGAATCAGGATCTGAGTGCCACACCTAAGGCTTTAAGTGATGCTCAGACTCCAAGGTAAAATTTTTCATGTACCTAAGATCAGCTTTATGGTAGTAATTACTGTGATTACATAACAGACATTAATAAAATAGGCAATTAGTAAATTTCTTAAGCACTGGGATGTAAGCAGAACTGTGTCATGGATGTGCCCAGTGTACGTGAACAGTCTGCAGATGCTGGCAGCTTCAGAACAATTGATGTTTCAAGAATGATAGGCAGAGATACTCTTTTCAGTGGGGAAATTGTTTGAATGCAGATTAATTCCAGGGTCTGGCAGACCAAATACTAGGCCCTGTCAGGCCCAGTGTGAATAGGAGCGGCAGAGCAGCACATGTAGGCCTGACCTGGTTAAATATGTATACCTCTCTAGTGTGGACAGCTGCTTAGCCTGTCAGTTTAGAGCAAGTTTTGTAATGCAGGAAGGAATTTGCAGGCCCACCCAGTACCCTTGAAATCTATACATGTTCCCAAATAGTTCTTCCTCTCTAGCTCCTACGTGCAAAAGTGAGCATAAACCATGTGATCAGTGGAGTGCAGCCTCCTTGCAGAATGCTGGCACTGGTCCCAGATGGGCAAGGTGCTGAAGCAAGGAGAGTCCTCTGAAGTAAGCTGATGAAGCAGGGAATGTCCAGGCTTTTGATAATCTCTCTTTTGAAAGGTTTACATGAAAGGTTTACATAGAGATGCCCTATTTCTAATGCATAGATGAAAATTGCCTTCAGATGTTCTCTTTAGCAGGACTGTCTTTCCTCCTCTTCCTCCTGTTGAATTGTTTGGATCTGGTGCCCAGTGGGTTTGTGGATTGTAGCTTAAGAAAGGCTAATAAATTAGCAGACTTGGCTCAAAAATTTTTCTATTGCATCCTTAATAAATACAGTGATGAATTTATGATGCTTGTTAACTCTGGTTATACACCAAGGGAAATCTAGCACTAAGGAGCAAAGACATGCCAGTTCTATGTGTCTGGTTTTGCAGAAGTCTCATTATTACTTGAAATGCCAAGTAACATCTACCAGGTTCAAGCTGTGGGCATTCACTGGTTGAGTGCTGGATCAGAGCAACTTCTCTCACCTTGTCTTTGATGTATGTGAGCCATCTCTTGGCTGCTCAGTGGAGACAGTGGGTTTGTTCAGAAACCTGGTTTCAAGCTGCAACACAACAGCCTACAGAAGAAACAACCATAGCCCAGTAAAGCAACTTACCTATGGCTTTGCAGGCTGAGGACTTCCCTTTCTCAGCAGAACTAAAACTTCCTGGTTAATTTATAGTAAATGAAAAAATCTTAAAAAATTCAAAAGGGTGTGTCTATACTACCTCTTCAACCTGAAATCTCATTGTGTACCCATTTTGATGTACACCAGAAACCAACATCATTTAAGGACTGTATTACCCTTTGGTTTCAACAGTATTTTGTTCTTTAAGGAGTGCCCATGACATCAAGAGAGAAAAAGTCTGCCCCATGTGAATCAGAATGGGATTTCTGTGATTGTAGTAGGTTCTTGAAAATATAATTTGATCCATTTTAATCACTTTAGCACTCATTCTTGCAGTTTATCATCATGATCTGTGGAAATGGAAGATCAGCCTCACTTACAGCTGTATCACTAAATCACAGGCAAAAGGACATTTTCTCCTTGCAGAGGCTGCTCCCCTATCTGTACTCTTTAGGCGGTTCATCTCTCATCATATGCTCCAATTTGCTTTCCATGTTTCTGCTCACTTGATGGGTTGGGAAACGATCAATGCCAGATGCACATTCCTTTCAGGCAGTAAATGCTCTGCAGCAGTAACTTATGTGCACCAGCTTCTTGTTTCATTAAAATCGCATGTGGTTTGCATTTGCCCCTAATTGGTCTCACATCAGCTCTGCCATATTCTCTGAGTGGAAAGCTTAGACCTGTGGCTCCTTTGAAAAATTCCAAAGAACTGTGGGAAACCAAAGTCTTGTCTCAGCCTGGCTTCCCCTGGTCCTCTATGTACTGTGCTGAGAATTCCTTCTGGAAGAGAAGGCTGAACTAAATCTTATTCTATTGTACCAATTGTACGTAGACAAAAGGAAACAGAAAAGGTGTTTTGAGCTGAGTATTGCTCTGAGTCATATGCTTGTTATTTTTATCCACTGTTGTAAGCTGGCTTTGGAAATGCTTTTGTGTGTTGGTTTTGACAACCATCTTTCCAACACTGCTAACCTTGGCTAAAGCATTTCTGCCTTTGGCAGTTGTCAGAGACACAGAATGAGGCAAAATGCACTCTGCTGAAAACACTCCTTGGAGAGAGATGAGAGATGCCTCTACTGTGCTCTGTACATGAGGCACTCCCTTCCCATCCCTCCACTTGTATCATTTTTCCTTCCTTCCTTTTCCCTAATTCTTGCCTACTGCCTTTTGCCTTTAGCCTGGATTCAGCTACCAATGACAAGTCAAAAAATATAGGTGGAAAGTAAAAAAAAGTCTGCCAAAAGGGAGAAAGAGAAATGTCTAGCTGGCAGGAATGACATTGTTTTCTCTTTTTATTTTACCAGAGGGTTCTCAATGCTGTAGGCACGCTCATTACATAGTCTGCAGTGTCTCTGCTTAGATCTATAGCAAACTTAGAATGTTTTGTTGAAGCAAGCTATGAGACAACCCAGCAATGCATGTAACTCCAGTAACTCAACTCTGTGCCTGATCTAGCTAATCTCTTTTGTCTACCTAGCTTCACTGAGTTTAGTAGGTGTAATAGCTGGTAACAACAGACAGGAATTTTTTCTTCTTTTTGTCCTTTAGCTTCTCTGTGTTTTCCATGAGGTATTTCCTGAAGCTAGTTTTTACATATACTAACATCTACATATGGATCAAAGAGATTCTACTTGGATCTTCTAAGTGGATATAAATGAATTTCAGATCCATCCATTCTTCCTTCTGCATTCAGTCTTCCCTCTATCTTCCCAGGAGTGTGTATGATGGTGAAGCAGGGGAACTAACAGAGAGTTAAATGCAGGGGTAGTACTGGGAAGTTGAAGAGTCTTTGACCAAGTTACATATAGGAACCTAAAAGAAATGCCCAGAAGAGAATTTGCAGGTTCTCATTTAACAGAGTTCTCTTGTTTTTCTCTGATTCTAATGTATTTCAAAGCATGCTTGGACTTCCATAGGATCAGATGCACCATATAGGGAGGGAGAAAAATGCTTGATACTGCTGCAATCACAAAGGTTGGATCCAGTTAATAAACTACAGGTGAAATGCCAACCACTAACCAAGTTCTGCCTGGTTCTTTTATGAAACCTTGTTTCATTAATTTATGGTCTTGTTGGGAGGATTAACGTTCTCCCAAGTAAAGCCTTTCTAGAGCAGCTTATACTTTTTGAGATGATGGAAGGTCCGACACAATCAAAGTCTTGTATGAAAAAGTTGTATCACTCCTTATTTTGCAGTGGTAGAAATCAAGCAGCACAGAATGTTGTGCAAACAGACTCCCAGTGGCAAGGAAATCTGCAGGGATGGGAAACGTGGTTAATATTTAGCAAGTGTAATTGTGATCAGTTGTTTTATGTGGAGCTTAGACCTGGGCAAACCCATTTTTTTGGGGGTGGCCTTCAAATAGACTTGCCATGCCACAGAAAGGGGAAGTTTTTTTGGATCTATAAAACAAAGGCCAAAAGTAAATGTCATAATTCTGGTTAGAACAGGGGAAAGAAAGTTATATGTGCCTTGCTTTCCTTTTTTTTTTTTTAATTTAGACTTTCATTGTTATTTACCAACACACTTGCTGATGTAAACACATGTCCTTTACAATGTGATATTCATGTGGCAACTGACTGGCAGAGGTGAATGGTGTTCAAAAGGTGCGCTTTGTCTGTTAGTGTTCCTGAGAGCACTTTGAAAAAATGAGAAGTCAAGATTTGGAGTGCCAATAATGGAAACTAGTTTGTTAGGGTATGGGAGGATGGCAACCAGCAGTGAAACTCTTAACTTCACTACCTTTTTTTTGCTTCCTTGATGTTCTTTGGTGATGCTGTATACTAGCACAGCTGGATTTGACTTCTTCAAAGACAAAGCAAAAGGTGTTTGGTTTGCCTTTTTGGCTTTGGATGAAGGTCATAATGGAATGAGGCAAAAGAGGGCTCCTTCACGGTATTTTTTTCAGCCTTCTTGTGCTTTGCAAGAAGCCTTCAAATTCAACACTCTGATTTGTAAAAGAATTCTGCTTTGGTTATGGAGGAGGAGGAGGCTACTTTCAGTACTAACAGGTCATCAAACTGGCTGTAGGCTTCTGGTTTTTTCCCCTCTTCATAAATCCTGTGCTGTAATTAGTATTTCCCTCTCCACTCTGCTTTTCTGTGGAAGTGGAGGAATGGGTGAAGGGCTGCTATCTCTTCCCCCTCCTAAAGCAGGCACCAGCTACTTGCTGTTCATAGAAGCCTGCAGCTGCCAGTCAATTTAATTGAGCCTCCCAAGAGGCTGCGTACAGTTGGGCCATACTTTTAGTTCAAAGGACACAATTCACCATTAGTAATGATCCTCTGGTTTTAGGGCAGCCAAGAGTGTTGGTAGTAATTGCTAACAGATCAGCTGGGGGAGTGGGAAAAGGAATGCATCTTGCGAGAGGGAGCAAGGGAGACAGCAATTCCATCTTAGCAGCACCATCAGCACTAGTACTAGAAAATATGTGTGTAAAAGCATCCTGTCTTGACCACATTAGGGAGCACCCCCATAAATGACACTAATATTTCAGTAGTGTGCTAGGTATGCTCAGGAGTCTAAAACATACCAGCTGCCTTAGCCCTCCAACACGTATTGGCACAGAAAGGAGTTCTTGTGAGGCAGATCAAATGGGAGAGCTTCTAGTAAAGCTGGTAAAAACGGTCTCAGTAAATAGCGCTTGGAAGTGAACCCTTGTATAGTCTTTGGATTAATAAGATGGCAACCATCCTCCTTGGCATGTCACGTGTCTGGTGTTAAAGCAGTGTTTTTAAGTGTTGGTGTAGTCAGTGGCCTCAGGACAGAAGGAGCTTTTCTTCAGCCTCCCAGTCACATTGCTGTTCCCTATATATTTTATTTAGTCACTATTTTGATGTCAGAGAATGGCCCAGGAGAATAACTTGTCCCGTGTGTCTCCATTAGGAAACGACAAGTCCTCCATGTCCTTCACTCACTTAAATGCAGTAAGCATGCATTTCAGCTAAAGCTCTCACTTAAAATTACTCATATTGCACACCAATAAAATAAATCCTTGAAACAATAATGAGAAGTGTAGCAGTCGTTACCCTCCTGAGCTGTTCATGGTAATTGGTCACAAGGGAAATGGGTTTGGAGCAAATCCCGGTCTCTGAAGGGTGTGCCTCCATTTAAAATGCTGTTTATGGATGACAACCAGCTCACTTGCATGAAAGCATCTGGTTCTCATGGTGCAGTTGAGCAAGCAGCTGGGATTGGTGGTGTTAGCCTGGGTCTGTATGGCTGCCCTCTCTTCAGGGGAAGGTAAGATTGGGGACAGGGTCACCATCTAGTGGCTGGTCCCGATAAAGGACACAGGCTGGATTGCGCCAGGACATTTGATGTTGCTTGTCAGTTCGGAAAAAGAGCTACCATGCAAAGAGTAGTTACCGTGTGCCTGGATGGAATTGGTAGCTCCAAGTCTTTTCACTGTGTTTTTCCTCAGCTTGGTAAGTGCCTGTCTTAATTTCTCATTGCTTGTTTTTCTGCTCCTTGACTCATGAAAAGAATGCCTTCTGCCATCTCAGATATAAAGTCAGCGTCCTCTTCTGCTTCATATCTTGCCTCTAGGCTATTCTCCCTGGAATCCTTGAGAAAATGGCCACAGAGTAAGTGATAAGTTAAAGAGTATTTGAGAGCTGGATATGTATGCATATGGGCAAATAAAAGGTAACTTTTTCTTGTATGCCCATTCTGATTTGTTTGCCTTTATAGGACACCATCCAGTGATATTTGGAAAAGCTGTAGGTGATTTTTGTCTGGATTTATATGTATTCTTGCACCTGCAGACAGTTTGTACCACACTAGAGATACCAGGGAAAAACAAACCAGTAGCAGCTGGCTGTATACTGGTCCTGGCAAATTAGAGCCATCTGTTTTCCTAACTACCAAGCTAGTTAACATTAAAAAACCACAAAAAACCAAAACACAAACAACACACACAAAAAAAAAAAACAAAAAACAAAAAACAAACCAGGGAAAAGAGATAAATATACTAATAATTTGTGATACATTCTTAGATGCATTTCTTGAATACTCAAACACAGCAGGTTATTATTTTCATTTTTTTAGAGTATCAACTAAAAGCCTGGTTTCCTTCCTTTCATGGGGAAATGTTTCCTGCTTAATTTTTTTAATAATCTCAAATGTTGAGAAGCAGTACATATGTTTTCTCCTCTTTGTATCATGGCATGGCTGCCATGCTTATCTTTCCAAGATTTATATCCTTGTCTAATTTAGCTTTTCATAAATAATTATGAATCACTCATGAGACCTTGCCAACTGCTTGAGTCCCACAAAGTGACCTGACCTGAAACCCCGAAGTACTGAGAAACATTCATCTTGGAGTATTTTCACAGGCAGTGCTTCAAAGGAATTGTGGTTTAAAAATATGAAGCTATTTTGGTGACCACTTGTGTGGGATAAAGTTTCCCATCAGTAATAGCAGGACTGTAATAGAACTTCAAGGAGAAGGGAGGAGCTCAGGAGAGTAGTCACAGCACCTTTTGCCTCATTCTGCTCAAGAAGTAGGAGTCTACAGTGGTAAACAGTTGACTTCATTAACTTAACATGGACTGAATTTGCAACAGAAATGCTGTAAATTTCAGATAATTTCCAGAGGGAATAAGTTCCAGAGGGGATAAGTTCCTCTAGCAAGTATGCATGGCCCTTGCTCAGTCAGGAACAATATTTTTTATTTTCTGGCCAGGTGTGAGGAGTGGTCCAGCAGTATAACTGGGAAGTGGTGGTTTGAAGGAGCAAAGCTAGGGACTGGGAAACATGTGGCTGCAGATGTGCAGTGTGGAGCTCTGCTCTGAGCAATGTGTGCAAGTGGCTCTTGTGTGTGGAGCCTTAGGGAGTTGAAGCTACACGTGCAAGAGCAACCTCTGAGCAGTTCTGTCCATCCAGCATTTCTCTCCAGTGGCTCAGAGACATCTCATCCTCAGGGACAGGAATTTTACCTCACAAATTACAGGTGATGGACTTAACTTGGAATATCCTCTGCTACTTGGCTAACAGCTTGATTTTCTTTTAATATGGGAAAAATTATGCAGGGTGGGTTTTTTTTTTCATTTCTAGCTCTTCAGTAAAGAAAAGAACTTACCTAGAAACATTACCATTGGAGAGATAAAGGCAAATTCTCTGAAAAACAGAGGGCTCGACCCTCTTACAAAAGGCTTGAAGTGACAGCCCACACTAAGGTTTGTCATGGCTTTTGTCAGTGAATTTGTTAGGACAGTTGTTCTTCTCCAACTTTATTGAAAACAGTAATAGGAAAATACAGACCCTTCTACTTGTTTGCAAGGGTGTTTTTAGTTGAAATTGGAATGCTCTTACGTCCTAGTGGAGATATGCATTTTGAATATTTGGTGAAGCTGTTGATTAGTCCATAAATCAAAGCTTCTGTCTGAAATGGCTGTCATACCCTTACTAGAAGTCAAAGGACTGACAAACTAGTGGTGAAATACATGAAGAAAATGTACTTTAGGTATTTTGTCAGAAACTGAGAATGTGCTTGTGATCTTATATGCTAAGTGTGTTCTGCTTTGGAAACCATAACATTTTGTAATATTTCCTTTTATTATATTTCTTATCATTGTCAGTAAGATAAAAGATTTTTTTTATGTTGGGCAAACATCAGTTTTTTCAATTTCAGTGTATCAGCAGATGAAAAAAAGACTTTTGACACTCTCTGCCATAGACACCAGTGTTAGTGAGCTGTCCTGGAATTCACAAAGCCTTAAGGAATTGTGTTCTTTCTCACTGGCCCTTGGACAGTCTGCTTTCTGTAGCTTTGGTGGTTGGGGGCAGCAAGTGGAGGAAGGTAGTTCTTTAAAGATATTTGCAGTCCTCAAGAATATACTGCAATATAGCTATTAAAGTTTGAAAATGAGAATAAATTGAAGCTGGAACAACTTGTTGAAAAATAGAATCAATAAAATTGCTTTTACTGTCATTAGGAAATAGAAGTTTAAAGAAAAATGGAAGTTTTACACTCAATGAGTGAAGATTTTGTTGATTCTTTGAATCAAAGCCAGGACTGTCTTACCTAGTTTAAAATTTTTTTGACAAGTCTGCCTGAAGCACAGGATATAAATCAGAGCAGAGTGGATTTGTCTTCATTTCACACCACCCTCATGGAACAATGTCCAGGAACTGTGTGTAAAACCAAACCTATCTGTTCCTTTTAATCTGTTCTGATTATTCTGAAAGCTGGGACAAGCTTTTTGCCTCCTTAGTTGGACCTAGGTAGTAAAGAAACCCCTTAGTCTTCTCTTTTCCCCATGCCTTTCAGTGGGTTTTTACAGATTTGAAACCTAAATAAGCTAAGATGCAACAAGATGCTTGTTTAATGCCCTTTGTATTCAGCACAATGTATCCCTGAACTTTGTTGGAGCTGTAATATGGTGCTGTAATGCAAATAACTCACTGTGTTTTCCTGCTTCCACCTCTTTGTCTCCTTTCTATGCCTTCCTGCATTTTTTTTCTTTTTGGTTTTCTGTGGTAGATTAAAATGGATAATGCCTGCCCTGTCCCTGAGCTTTGCTTCTCTGCTGAGATGAGCAGGTGGTTGCAGAACTTTTTCAAAGACCATCGATAGAACAGTTTTTAAATTTTTTTTGTGTATGTGTGGAATGCCCCAAAAACGGATGAGGAAGAGAACCCTTCATTAAGCACTGACTGTAAACTTCCCACTAGATTAAAAAAAATTAAAAAATTTTAAAAAAAATCCTTATCTATGGGACCTCAAAATCCTAGTCTGTGATGGCTTGAGCTCAGTTGAAATTGCTGTGATGCATCTGTGGTACAGTGGTGGTACCTGTGCCACAGAGCATTGCCCCTTGGTATCAATGAGGAAATTCATTGCAGTGTACATAAGATCTGATGGTTCAGCTTTAGCTTGTCTTTCCAGGTGACTTCTGGCTGGCCCAGCAGTTTTCACTGGGCACTTGATGGTTGCTGAATAATCTGTTTTTTTCACAGTAGCTGTTTGTTCAAGGGGGCATTTGTTAGTTTTGTGGTACCTCAAAGGTGGCAGTTGTAATGAAATCCCAGATATGGGATATTCCAGTACCCTGTACTGAGTTATGTTTATTGGGAAACAGAAGCTGCATTGGGCACACAAAGAGCAACTTAAAAGTAGTATCCTATTGAACATCATCCTGTATGTTGAGAGTTAAGGCATCGCAAACTTGGTTTGGTGCAAAGATTTTAATCTGTTTTGGTCCCATCTACAGTCTACTCTACAGATTTCAGTGAGACTTAACCACAAATAATACTTTTTCTTATTCTTCACAAAGAACTAGATGTCCTCTAAATAAGCACCTGCTTTGCTGTCCTGTTTTACATGCCTTTACTGTGTGTGAGATTTAGAATAAATTGAGAGGAAGGTTGACCTGGAGTTTTGTTTATTTTACAGGATGATTTATCTAAACAGTTTTGTGGGGTTTTTTTTAAGTGGAGAGTAGAGCATGAATGTTGTGTAAAGTTGTCTATAATTTGCTGTATTTTTTTTCTCCCTTATGACAGTGATCCGAGCTAAAGTGGTGGGAAAGAAGCTCATGAAAGATGGACCTTTTGGAACAATGCGATACACAGTCAAGCAGATGAAGGTATGTTTGCAGACATTTCCCACAGGCTACTAGATATGGTAATGAATCTAATTAACATGTAATAACAAACACTTTGCATATCTAACAGCACCTCCACTTTTTGTACTGGCCATACAGAATGGAAGGAAACCAGAAATCGGTAGAAATTTACCTGAAGAGGAAAAAGGAGCAGGAAGAGATCATTCCTGACATACAGTGCTGAATACTTGAATTCTTCCATTCTTTTAAGACTTCTGGTAGTAAAAGATGCCAGATTGTCTTCTCTAGGTACTGAAGATGTGTTTTGTGTTCAACATGCACAGTGTTAGACTGGAAATGCCAGCATTTCTGTGCAGCACTTTCATTAAATCAAAGAAGGAAATTACCGTAGGGGGTCTGCTAGCCTTGGGAGAGTGCTTGTTTCTCTTCTTTCCTTGTTTCTTTGTGACCACCAGTTGGGATTACGGCATTTTTTCCATGTACAAAACAACTGAAAATCATATAGTGATTCTTTATATAAAGCTAAACAAAGCATTGTAGCTTTTAAATGTTGTTGGCTCAGAAGAGCTGTAAAGTATTGATTCAGAGATAAAAAGAGGTATAACTACACAAGTTGCTTGATTTTTTTTAAATTTCTTTCTTCAGAGCTCTAATTCTTTGCTGCACAAACTGCACTCAACCTGCTGCTTTGGACTTGGGTTATTTTCTTAAACTGCCCCCTTGTTATGTAATGCTAAAAATCAGCCTTAGGTTGTTTTTCTTGGCCATGCCATTCCAGTCATAAGACTGGTTTATGTCTTTAGGAAAAAAAAAAAAGGAATGGAAAAGCTTGGCAGAGACTGTAGAAATCTGAAACATATTAGACAAAGTAAAGGTTCAGAAAAAAAACAGTCCCTTGCCTGCCTTGTAGCAGTAACTCTCTTTATAAGGCAGTTTATAACTAAGCAGGAAAGCAGGGAGGAGGAGACGCAAAGCCTGTTTCATAAGCTGTTGCAAAACCATGCACGTAGCCAAATCTGGTCCTGGCATGGCTCTTCCACAAGAGTGGAATGCCTGCACTTTGAATAAGAGAGCATGAGATACTGGGCTTCTTGACTTCCTTAGCCTTCAAAATTTCTCTGCAAGATTCCAAAAGAAATACATATTTGTACAAAAAAAAAAAAAAAAAGGCAACTGGTTGTATTGCCAATAATGAGACAACACTGCCACATCTTTTTTTATGGCTGTTGTTGGCTTCGTCAGGCTTGCAGCGCTCTACGCTGTTCTTCTCCAATTTTGTCACTCTCTAGCTCAGCAAGTGTACCCTGCTTCACAAAACTACTCAGTGTCCACATGCTGCAGTGGCTTCATCAGCTTCTCTTTCTGATTTCATCCTTGTCTGTCCAGTACTACTACTTTTCCTCCTTCTCAGTGCAGAGTTTGGTGCTTCCTGTCTATATGACCATGAACAGTGATCTAGAATAATGGTAGTTCCCAAAATGAACTACTACCCTTTACCACTCAGAACACTGCTCCTCTTCTAACTAAGACACCTGAGCCTGTCCTGGCTGTTTTCATTGGGTTATTCTGCAGCACAGGGCCTTTCTGAAGGAGCATTTCCACAGTGTTTTGTTAGGAAGTTATGTGTCCAACAAAAGCAAGAAGGATTTTAAAGAGGAAATCGTGTCTTGGCCAAACTGCCCTTATGTCTACTGCCTGGATGGTGGGCTGGTGGGATGTTGCACTGGACATTTAACTGTGACTTTTGGCAGGAAGGAACCTGAAGCAAAGTATTCAGTAGGACTGGAATGTCCGGAGGACATAGTTCTTCATAAACAAACAAACAAAACAAGTGTCTTCTTTGGAAACCCTGCTGTCTTTCTGCTGAGCTTAGAGACTTCAGTATAAAGAGGGATTTAGATCCATACAATGGGGGAGTTCAGAGTGATGCAGCAAATTTCTTCCTTGTTTGCTCCAGTGAAAGCTAACTGTCCTTCTGCTGAAAAGAGAACTAAGGAGGCCTAAGACTCTGCACAGCTGCATGGGAACAACTTTGAAGATAAAACTAACATGTCAGTCTGCATAAACCCTTCTACACCTGCAAGTGAAAAATAAACAAGCCATTTGGTCTACCAGTGTGTGCTGAATTGCCTGCGGAAAGCACTGAAAGCCTTAAAGGGCAACAAACATTCTCCATCGTTCTTTCACGGGCTCCTTGGAGTTTGCCTGGTTAGGTTCTTGATCTCACTAATATTCCTGAACTTGTTTGCTGCATTTCACAACTAAACCGGCCTGGGGCCTGGACTGGAGCACAAGGTCAGCCCACAGGGACAGAACAATGCCAGGCTTTCTAGAGTTCAGGTTTGTTGTCTGAAGAGGCCTTTTGCTTTTCCAAGCAGCCTCTGCCTCTCCCCACTGCTGTCTCAAATAATATAAGAATACTTTGAGATCGTGTGTCATAAGTCTGCACAGGGACTGATTAGCCCCTACATGTTCTGTGTCTTGCACTGTATCCTGAGAATGGCCCAAGCCTATTTCAGGAAACTGCAAAGGAAACAAGGAGGGAAGATATTTCTCCTCCATGAGCACAAACAATCCTGGTTGACCATGGCAGCCCCCTGCACAGGCTGCCAGAAGCAAGGAGACTTTCCTTGGTTTGTTGCTTATCTGTAAAATGAGTCTATGGGGGGAAATGTGATAGTCCCAAGAGGAAAGAAGTGGAGTAGGATTAATTTAGTTTAATTTTAGACAGACTAAAATGAGGTGTTGAGTCTTTCCTGCTCTCTTGATTGTCAATGGGTAGAGAGAGGAACCACCAAAGTGTAATTCAGCCCACAAGTTGCAGGCAGCTATTTTAAGATGGGCTGGATTGTTCTGGAGGTGTCTGTTCTTGGCATTTGACTAGAGAGGATGCCTAATTCCTATGATTTGCCTGTATTTTAGGTAGCTGAAGGTTAGGCAAGGTGTGACTCTCCGCTCTTGATATCTGGTGCAACCTCACATGGGAGGGATAGATGGAGGAACATCATGAACAGTTTTACAGGGTGAAGTCGTTTAAGCAGCAGGAACCAGGATTTGCCTGTGCATTTCTGAGGCAGTATGGGAGCTGCTAAGGGGAATGCTGACACAGATGGAAATAGAGCATCACTAGAAGACATCACCATGTTATGCTTGCTAATACTTTATTCCCTGTTATTATGCTTCCAAAAATACACATTTGTGGGGACAGGAGATCTCCAAGGGTGGCAGTTAGGAGGGAGGCCAGCTTTATGGGTGGGTTTCTTCTGACTGATCTAACAGCACTTCTAAGACACTTTGCATATCCAAAAATAATGCTTAAGGTATTGTTATATTTGTTTTAACAGCGGACGTCTGTAGAATATCCCCCCCCTTGCCAAATCTTACTTTTCCTTCCCTGAGAACTGAGGTCCTCCTGGTGAATTTTGTTCAGTCATTAAAGGGTGTGGGAGGCCCTGTCTGCCCCTGCATAGGTTCAGTTAGCATGGCAGTGGCTGCCATCAATGTGGATCACTGAGGGCTGAGTGAAAGTGCTTTTTGGGAGGCTTTCTTTAGCAGCCTTGACAGTGCTGGCCCTGATGGTAATGTGAACAGGAAATTAGGTCCAGGAGCTGATAAACAAGCCCCAGTTCAGCATCACTGGCTACTTCCTAGGTAGTCATGTTGGGCTTTGATGGGTCAGAAGATGTGAAAAGTGATGACTGTAAGAGTCCTGTAAGAAGCACCTGAGCAGCTTCCCAGGGGAATGATTGGTATAGCTCATAGCCCTGTGGGTAGGAGAAGAAAGGGCTCCAAGTGTGCCTGCCCACCAGCAGACCTTGTAACAGAGATACTTAATTAGCTCAACGTGACTGGGAGCTCAGCACTGTTAGTGACAGATCCCTTGCACTGTCATGCACAGTGTGCAGCTCTCTGCAGTGTTGATAATGCACTGCTTGGAGGGACTGGGCAGCTGTTATCTTAGCTAGTTTTATCTGCTTAGATACTGTTATCTGAGCTTCTTGGTGTGACACCCACTAGAAAGGGGTCTGGACATGTGACCTTTATTCTATGCGCTTTTCCTCCTAGTACCCTTGGGAAGCAAGAAACAAAAGTGTACTGAGGGCTAAATAACTCATCCAAGGACAGACAGGATGCTTGTACTAGAATCTAGATCTCCAGCTATGTTGACTGGATTGGAAAATCTGAGTAGGTCATCTGATACCAAGAAAATTGCAGGGGTAAAGCAGAGATTACGTAAACTTTACTTCTTCCATCTCTTTTGGCCACTTATAGATACAATGTCATATTTCAAGCATGATCTGTGAGTTTTCATTGATACTGTAGGATTAATTGAAAAAAATACTTTCCTTGCATATTAGCTGTGTATAGAAGAAAGGCTGGAAAATGCAAACTCTTTTGCGTGTCTTTTACTGTACCCAGCAGTGCTGTTACCGAGTTGTGACAGTGTTAAAAGATCATACTGATGAGGGGAATCTATCTAAGAAGAAAAAAACTCACCTGGCAGACATTCTGTAGATGCTCCAAAGATAATTCAGCCCCTCAGCACAGCAGAATTAGTAGTAATTTTTTATGATTTTATATTAAGTATTTGGGCCTAGCATAAGTCTGTAAAATTAACAGATGTTCTTTCAGAAAGAAAAAGATTTGTTGTTTTTAAAGGAGGTGGGGGCATGGTGAAATACCCTGGGGTAATAGGGGACTTTAAAGAATAGAATGCAGCCTGGAGAGGAATACTACAGCTTAGGTGACACAGCAACAAGGATCTATGGTTCTGGGATTGTTTGGGATTTTTTGGTCCTCTTTTGCCTAAATAAATAATATTTACTACTGAACTGAATGTGAACGTGCTGTCTATGAGTAAAGGAGAGAGAGAAAGATAGGCTGGGAAATGCCAGGCAACCGATTCTCTCTGACTTGAATTGTTTCTTTAACTTCTAAATGTTGGCCATTTTTTGACTTGGCAGGGAAAAAAGAGTGACTGAATGCTTTGAAAAGACAAGCAAATTTTAAAGATTAAATTCTCAGGAAAATAATTCTCTGTGTTTCAAGAATAGGATATGTTTAATGGGTCCAATGTATGCATGTAGTGGTTGTTTCATTGCTTTGCCAAGGCTTCATTATGCTGCTAACAGGTGGGCATGAGTTTCTGTAAATTGCAGCAGTAAGGCCAGGTCAGATGGGGACATGTGCTACTTTCTGACTGAATCTGTCAGTGTATGTGTGGGCTCGTGTTTCGATTAAACTGAGCTGGAAGAAAGATTATGAAGGAGGAGTGCACAGGAATTATGTGTACATGATATTTTCTTTATGGCGCCCATCAGTACAGGACTAATTTTAGAAGATGGTGTAGAGTTCAATGTCTGCATTAATTGAGTTAGAGAAACATTAAGTCCTTGCTGAGGTCAGCAGGAATTGCGTGTGCTATGCCTTTTAGAAGGAGGCGTCTGCCTTGATGACTTAGATCAAGCGCCAAAGGTTTGAAATTCTTTACAACAGCAACACTGGAAAATAGGGTAATTGTTTAAAAGAAAAACCCCTTAGTTTGAAAGAAATTGTTTAAATATAGAGGAGAAAGATTCCAAGCTTGAACTAATTTTATTTCTCCCTAATTATGACCTTTATAAGGGGAAAAAATTTCAGGATGTTGGCAGAGCCTGCAGCACTGGCACTTTGTTCAGTCAGTGCCACTGGAACTAATATGAAGGGGAAAAACTGGTCTCTGTGCTGAATTGCAATGGCTTATTAGCAGGTGGTTTTTCTGCTTTACCAGCAAATCTGGTAGGGAGACTTCCATGAGTCCAGCCAGAGTCATTATGCCTTCACTCTTGTATAAACTAGAGAATTTATTGCTTACCACCACAAACTAGGAATGTAGATTGTAAAGAACCTTAAGTGAAATTTGTCCTCTTAAGATTACTTAAAGCACTTTTTTCTTTCTCTAGATGTACAGGGGCTTCCAGATAATGCCACATGTTCAGTACATCTACACAGAAGCCTCTGAGAGTCTTTGTGGAGTCAAGCTGGAGGTCAACAAGTACCAGTATCTGATTACAGGTGAAGGACCTTGTACTTCTCCATAAACAAAACGTCTTCTGTTTTATACATACACCTGCTAAGGATACTGGCAGTGGTGTAGACAGCTCTGTACACAATTTCCTAAGTGTTAAGATGGCCAACAGTATTCTGGTGTTTGGTACTGTACTCTGAGTGACTCTGAGAGTCACTTCATTCTCTAGATGTCCCTCTTTCCTAAAGTATATCTTATACCCAGGCATGCTGTGACAAGTATGTTGTATGACAGTTCATGGCTCTTAATTTATACCTGAGTTGGGATGTCTGTCCCAGGGAACTGGGTGCTATTGGGCTGTGTCAGAAATGGAAGGTCGTTTTTGGAATGAGCTGGAGAAATGCAGGCTGCTGCATGGGGGGATGCAGGGAGATGGACATGTGGCAGTTGCCAAGTCTTGTTTCTAGTCTTTTTTCTCTGTTGTTAACAGGAGCCATACAGCACTACTAACCTACATGTTGCCGGTGGTGCTCTCAGCTGGCACAACACTGCTGACTTTCAGAAGTGCTGTTATCTTGCTGGCCAGAGATTCCTAAACCAGTTAATAAAAAGAAAGCATTTGCTGAGCAGTGGCTGAAGCCAAACATATTGAGAGCATTAGCAATGTCAGGAAACAAGAGAAGCGCTTGAACTGAGAAGTGCTAACTTGTGACCATGTGTCTGTTTTCAAGGCCGGGTGTATGAGGGGAAGGTTTACACTGGCCTGTGCAACTGGTATGAGAAATGGGACCGGCTGACTCTGTCCCAGCGCAAAGGACTGAACCACCGCTATCACCTGGGCTGTGGCTGCAAGGTATGTGTGGCTCTAAGGTGGCATTCAGACATTCAAGCCCAAGAACTCTGTTTCTCCTGGCTGGTAATACTCAGTGGTGCCGGAGATGAGCCAGGAAGAGAAATGGAGGACAACAATTTTTACAGAGAAGAAGTAAAGTTCGTTTTTGGTGTTGAGACCAGAGAAGAGACCATCAAATGCAGAGCCTATGCCTTTAATAACCTGTTATGTTTAATTTGGACTGGGGAAGACTTCCAGAATCTATTCAGAATCATTTGCAGGTGAATGAAATCAGATGCCAAAGGCTTGGCAAGATATGTCCAGCTTTTTTTCCTGTGTAAACATTTTGAGTACTTAAAACCCCACAGCCTGGCACTGGAACTAAGACTTTTGCGCATGGCATCAGGCCTGCAAAAACATAGACGTAAGCTCAACTTTTCTACACCTGAAATGCTCTTTTGACTATGGAATTAGCTGTGTCTGTGAAGCTAAGCACATGCTTACGTGCTTACAGAACTGAGGCTGAATTTTGGATTAGTAAGCAAGATTTGAGGCAGAGGAATTTTGAGTCACTTGTCTCTGTTAAAAAGGCATTTTTTATAATGTTGTTTTTACATGTAGCCTTACCTGATTTCTCTTTCCAATTGCAGATTAGGCCCTGCTACTATTTGCCCTGCTTTGCCACCTCCAAGAATGAGTGCATTTGGACAGACATGCTCTCCAACTTTGGCCACTTGGGATATCAAGCAAAGCACTATGCCTGCATCCAGAGGGTGGAAGGCTACTGCAGCTGGTATAGAGGATGGGCACCTCCAGACAAAACGATAATCAATGCCACAGATCCCTGAGCAGCTCTCCTTTTCCTTATCTCCCCTCTCCCTTACTTGTGGCTGATCTTCCTTTGGACACTAACTCTTACCAGATTCTGATGATGACAATGAAATTAGTGCCTATTTTCAAGCAAATTCTAGCACTTCGAACACTTAAAGAAAAGGAAAAAAAAAAAAAGGAAAGGAAAGAAAAAAGTCTGTGCTACCTTACTGAATTTGTAATTACCTTTTCCATTTTTTGATACCACTCATTTTGATCAGACATTTGGGAGCTTACTTTTGCACACCAGAGGGAAAAATGGGAGGGAAAAAAAAAGAAATAAAAAGATGGAGCTCTTGCTCTCTTACATGTATCATTAGCTGTAGCAATATAATCTCTATTTTTTTAGGAAAACAAAAATCTAAAAACTGTGCCAGTTAGGCACTGTATTCTTCTATGTGCTGGCTTCCCATCACCCCTCCTCATGCATTAAGTGCTGAAAATATATAGAAAAATCTATTCTAAGGGAAACAGATTTCATTAATCAGATTAATCAGGCAAACAAAGCAAAATGAAAAGAAACCCAGCCTAAACTCTGGACAGAATGACATCCAAAAGAAATCCTCCTCTATAGGAGAGACTGGCAATGTGATTGGCTCCAGCAGTGGGAGACTTTACCTGGTGTGTCTGACCACATCATCTGGTAAAAGTGTTGTTGACTGACTGTCCTTGCTAATTCAGTCACAGTGTGAATGCAACAGCACATTTGAAGTTCTGGCTTTCCCCAGAACAAAAGAGAGTATTTTGTATTTTTGTTGTTGTTTCAAAAACAAAAGCTCCATCCCCTATTTTCAGGGAGGTAAATGCAACTACAGCAGAGCATATGAAGGGTTGCCCCATCCTGTTCTGAGCAGCATTGGCCCCTGAAATTTTTGCAGCTTAGCTTCAACAGCAAAACCAGCTTGTGAACACCTTAAACCAAACAGATGCAAAAACAACAACTGTAGATCAATCACGTGCAAGAGGGAAAGGGGAGACTTGCTAAAACTCTTAAAAAAAAAAAAGTGTTGCCAAAATAGTGTTTTGCTGAACTAAGATGTACATACACATAATGACATAAGCTATTTTTGACAGGATGTGGATTTTTTTTTTGGTGTTACAAACAAAAGAATGGTTTGATTATGTTTTAAAGACAGAAATATTGACATTCCGTGTCGGTGAGTTGCTTTTAAGATACTGAAGCTCCAGTGTATCTGCAGTAGTGGCTACAGTCGTTGTTTCCTCTGTAACTCCTTGCACCAAGGTTCCTCCCCTGCAGCTACAATGGCTGCATTTGTTTATATGGTGGAAGGAAGTGTGTGTGTGGGCTAGGCAAGAAAAAGTGGTCTCCTAATAAGCGTTGTCTGGGATCGTAAAATTTTCAGCTGCCTGGAGGATTCCTTCTGTGTCAAGTGCTGCGTTTCCCTCTAGGCACTGTTAAGCATAGCCCTGTGCATGTGCTCATACCATGTCCTGCAGTCATGTGGGAGGAGAAGCCTTACTGTCTTGTGCTTTGCTGTTGACTGGAGAATTTTTTTGCATTCTATTTTGTTTTTTATTATTAAGAAAACTATAATATAATTTTTCTTATCAAATAAAAGTATTTTAAGTTTTAACGATGGTGAAGAAGGGGTGCTGACAAAATGGGTGACTAAGTTTCAGATGGGGAGGGCTTGGGCAGGGAGAATATTGTGCTTAACTTCATTTTTGTATTATTATGATTATTTATCTTAAGTTTCCGTATATCTTCTGTTCATTCCACTTAAAAAAGCAGAGCTGCCACCAGCAGGAAAAAGTTGCTGCAGTGATTCCAGCTTGGGGCAATACAGCATTTTACCATCAGTGACCTCAATTACTGCAGAGTTGTTTAGAACCTCTTTGCCAAATGGAAAAGAAAGGGTGTCTGAGATGGGCCCTGATGTGTTTGTGTTCCTTACGTGCTACCAGAGCTCTGCCAGATGTACACCCTCTGAAATGCCCCATTTGCTGGACTACTTGTTGCAGCAAAACCCTTTTTAGCATGAACTTTAAAGGGCATTTTCGCAGAGTTGCTGCAAGAGGTGCCTAGGTCTGCTGCGTTCTTTTTTTTTCCAGCAGTTCTGAGAGGCAATGCAGTGCAAAACACATTAAAAGTCTATTGGATTTTCCTGTGATTTAGACTTGGAACACTTCTCTGAAGTCCTCTTCCCTGTGACTACTCCTAAATTACGGGTTGGAGATGAGAGGGAGAGTAGGGTGCTTCATGACACTGATCACAGGATCAGGTGGTGGTTCAGAAAGTTGTTCCTTTTGGCAAAATGTGGGTTTGGGCTTTGGGTCCAGTGGAACAATCTCTGTCTGAGTTGTGAATGGCTGACAAAATCTGTGGGGGGTCACTGAGGGCAGAATGGAGCCACCCTAAGTGTTTGCCTTGTTTGGAGTAGGCATTGCAGGATTTGGCCCTCCCCAAGTTCAAGGTGACTTGTCAAAGCCAGCATCTCTTTGAGCTGCAGCCACTTCTCACAGCTTTGGAAGGCTAAACAGAAATGCCCCTCGTTACAGTGAAGTGTTGATTTGAATTTTCATTAAACTGCAGCTCTGTATATTTTATCTGTCACTGATTCATTTAGCTAGCTGAGACATCACAGTATTGCACTCAAATTATTGTGAAAATATTTGCATTCTAATATTATGAGGACTTGTGTCCCTATGTAGGATATAATGTAGCTATGTGCTTTGTAAACAACAAAATAGCAGATGCGTTACCAGAAAGTGAAGCATATTCTCACTTTGTTTTGCAGACAGTAAAATATTTCTGAGATGCAGACAGCTAGACTAGCAGGGGTGGAGGTTTGGTGGCAAATCTTTGCCCTAGCTATGTAATGAAACAGTTGTTAAGGCTCTTCAAAATGTGAGCCAAAAGGAGGGGGAAAAGCCAAAAGGAGGGGGAAGAATCCAGTGAAAATACATTTCTTTTGGGAAGCTTCTGTATTTTGTTTCTGTGCATGCTATCAGGGACATGCACTTCTTGGGCTTTTGCTTGCATTAAGGACCTGCCTGAAGGCACTCCTGAAGTGGAAGCCGTTACATGGATTGAACAGGCTCTAAATCAGACTCAAAGACTTCTTCCTTTCTGTCAGCTCTCCTTTCTTCTGCTTTGCTAAGTCACTTCTGCCTGCCAATGGACATGTCCATGATTATACACCCACTCCCTGCCACCATGCTTTAGACACACGCACATTATAAAAAATACTTTTTGAAGTGCATAGCTAATTTCTAGACTGAAGCTGTTCAGTTTCTTATTTATGCATATTTTTTCCTTATTTGCTGGAGAGTGTTTTCCCCTTTAAAATGACAAAAATAAATGTTGAAGGTTTGGGAAAGGTTAGATTCTATTTGCCTTTTCTAAAATGGAGGGGGTAGAGAGTAGGAGGAGATCTGTGTGTGGAGTTCCTTAAATAAAGTCCTCTTGTGGGAGGCTTCTACCTCCCCTGTATGGGGAAAATTGCCATCTTTAAGTCTAAATTTCCCATGTTTTCAAGAGTTACGTGGCCCTTTAGGTAGGACTATTCTAAAACCTAAATCTATCATTGTATCCCATTCATACTTGTCAGGGTGAAATGCTACCTCACAGTGATGGGAAACATACTGTTATGTTTTTTTACAGTAAAGTCTGTTGGAAATAAAGGCATCCATGAGAAAAAACTTCCATCCTTGCAGATATCTCTGAAAATACTGCTCACTTATAATGTGCTTCATAGCTTAGAAGGACAGAACAGAATTTAGGGCTCTGCAAAAAGTTTTTGTCTTTTTTATAATAAGTGACTTTTGGGACTACCAGTCTTGAGAAAAAAAAAAACCAAAAACATAAAAACCCACAAAACATTTGCTGCTGTTTTGCTTGTATTGGCTTCTCCTTCTCTCTGACACTGTCCTTCCTTCATAGAGCCACTCTGCTGTTCCTGATAGTCATGGAAACCTGGGGAGAAACCCAAACCCATGTGAAAAATCTTGTCCAGAAGGAATGTATTTGTTGCTAAATTTTCTAGCACTGTTTACAGTTTTCCTCCATGTTATTTATAAATTTTATATTCAGTGAATGTATATTGTCTTTTAAGGTAATGTTGCATAATGTTCACTTTTTATAGTGTCCTTTTATTCTAAACAGTAAAATGGTTTTATTTCTATCACAGACATTCTGTCTCTGCTTCACTTACATTAGTTTCTGTCAACTTCACATGTACACAAATGGATTTGCAACTGGATTTATTAATTTCCTTCCCCTTCCTGATACACTTTTATTGGTCCCAAAGCAGATATTCCACCTCTGGCAATTCTTGCACTTTGGCAAGGATCCCTTCAGGAATCCCCCCCTGCCCTCTTTTTAAGAGGTTGTTCTCTCTAAGAATTGTTACTGTGGTCATAAGCCCAGGAGAGGCGAAAAATCTGTTTTGAAGTTAATGGCTCCCAGTTGTTAATTGGCCATAGGAGGTCAGTACAGAGCAAGGCAGTCATTAGGGCTGGCTGTAGCACCGGTCGGTCCTTGGAAGAACATTTTCCAGATTGCTCTTATTTCCAGAAAACTGATCATTGTGGGGGTGAGGTCTGAAACCTGCATGCCCATGGCAAGGGGAAGAGAGGTTCATCTTTTCTGCTGCAAAATGTCAGAATCTTGTGTCCTCTCTTTAAGCTTTCTGTTTAAGGCTGATTAAAAGTGCCCTGTTCTCATGAGAAAAAAACTTCAAAAAAAGCATTTTCAGATAATTTAAGATGCTCGCACAAAAATGGACCTACTGTTAGAAACTTCCTATATCTCACTTTTTACTTTTGGAAAATTTAGTCTCTACAGAGACGAAAGAATGAAAGAGATCTTTGAATCTGTTGTCTGTTTAATCCAAAGGTTTAGAAGGTAGAGTCTGAAAAATTTTGGATGTAGAAGGATGAGGGTCTCCTGTGTAAAAACATAAGTGCTTAAAATGTATCACATTGCAGAGAAGTAGGACCATAATGCTGGTTATAAACACTTCCAGGGGGTCACCCATCAAAGGAACACAGTGAATTTTATGAGTGCTCACTGGTACAGCCTCCAGGAGAGGGAAGAGAAAGAGTGGTAAAAGGGGATCAGTATATTCCTATCTGACAGATGGAGAAGCTGATGCACAGTGGGCAAGCAATTTCCACAGGTGTTTGATGATGGCTACAATGCAGCTGGCTTGGTGTAAGCACTTGACCTCGCAGACTCTTAACGGCCCAGGATGCTGTGAAGATGCTCCCAGAAAAGATATTTATAAGTTGTGTAGATTCATTCTGTGAGGCAGACCACCCCCTCACCTGGGAAGGGCTGACCTGAACTTCCCCAAGTGGATTGTCGCTTCTGTAAATTGTTGGAAAATTACTGATTTAAACCAGATTACTCAGGCTTGCATGTCATCAGTAGTGTTTGTGTTCATATGAGATTATCTGCAGTTTAAAAGGCTTCCTTTACCCTTTTGGAAGTAATAGCATTGCCAAGTAGGTGATTGTATAGAGATGAAAAATAAGTGAAATTAAGATCAGTGATAAATCAAGCTACTTTGCTGGTACCAAATACATCTACATTTGAGGAACCAAGAATCAGATAGCCAGACAAAAACAATTGTGCTAAAAGTGCTAACTTATTTGCAATGATAACCTTTATCAAGTCTTCCAAAACTACCATTCCTGAAATGGTGGTCTAAGTCACAACTGTTCTGAAGCATTACTTATGTCATAAAACCTTCATAAATCAGTAAGAATTAAATGTGACAGATATGCAGCTAACCAATCTTATAGATGTGCAAAAAAACTGTCACATTGTTTAAGGACTACCCATTTCTTTTTTTCTTAAATTTTAATACAACTTCATGACTGTACTTACTTCCACGATATGCCTGTGAAGCATGGAAGGGCTGTAGTTTACAGCACAGGTAGAGAGCAAAGTATTGGAACAGAGGGGTGGTGGACTGGCATTTCAAAATATTTGAGTACCTAGCAGGCAGCAGTGGGATTTTTCACAGGAAACTACCTACACCCTGTTTTGTGTTGTGGCTGGCCCACAGTGTTGCAATGTTGAGTGTGAGAAAAGATGGGTCTGAATATTTTTGAGCCTTAGTTTGACGTCTCCACAACCCTCATGTTCAGGCTGGCAATGCTGCTTGGGTTCACAGTCAAGCCTGGGAAATTAGCTCAGCCAGCCAGTGGTCACAGAGGGGGTCATGGTTCATACAGGGTTTCATCAAAGCCTCAGCCATGTAGGAAGAGCCATTAATTCATGGATGTAAGTTGGGAGCAAAAACTCACAAAGGACGAGTCTTAACGCAGGGAAAACCAGAGGCATGACCAGTTTTAAACAAAGCCCCTCTCTTTGCCATGTTCTCCAGGACTAAAGGCACCTATGCAGGTTTCTTTGGAAGGTGCCCTAAGAGTTTGGTACAGTGCCCAGCAGCCACACAGGGCATTGAGTGTTTAGCTGTTGACAGAAAGACCAGACCCCAGAGCACTGTGCAAAGAAAACATGAGAAACTGAAACAAACTCTTTTAAGTAGTCCAAGTTACCCTGAGTACCTTCAGGCTGATAAATGTTTCTTGGATAGTGAGCACGTGACAGATCAAGCAAACTAATACTGTAAAACAAACATCTCATCGGACCCATGTCCCAAATTGTCAGCATATTTTAAACAATTCCAGGAGTAGGGAAAATCCACTTTATCTGAATAGAGTGATTCTTTGCTCTAAGGGATGAACTTGTTGAGTGTGCTTTACAATGGAGTTCTGCTTTAGTTTTGAGCCTTTCAGACTCTTTGTACATTTTTTCAGGGTTCTTACATGACCTGGGGGAGGGCTGGGCAAGAAAGGAAAGATGTTCCCAAGCAATGCCTTTTGCACTTTTTAGCTAGTATTTTTCTGTAAGTAAAATTTAGACTCTTCCCAGCATTCCTGCCACCATTTCCTGTGCCGAACTTGCATGTGTTGTTTCCACCCCATCCACAGTGGCATCAGAAGAAAGCAAAGTTACTCACCATCTGCTTATGGCTTGGGAAGAACGTTTGCTCCACCAGGGGGAACTTCTCAGGGCCCAGCGAGTTGAAGATTTTAATGAGCTGAGAGAACTTGGGGTGAGGGAGGGGGAACAAAAAACAGACACAGTGGATGTCAGTGACTTATTGTATGACAGGCAAATGCTTGCAAAAGGTTCTGATAGTGGTGAAGGAGGTGAGAGAAACGTTATCGTGTCTTTCCCACCTTGCTTTCTTGACCTGAGAGCAGCAAGAAAATAGGAAGCTACTGTATTTATCCATGGCCAAGCCAGCCTATGTACACAAACCTTGGACTAAAGGATCATAGATGGAATTCAAGAGCCAGAAGGGAATCAGTTTGTATTTATTTACAGATCTACTATGAACAAGATTTGCATTCCAAATGCAGCTGGGGAGAGGAGTCTTTCTTAATAGAGGATAGAGCCAGGAAAATCAGTGCCACCAGTCTCATCAGAGACCAAATAAACCAAAACTGTCCCTTGGATCTCTTCCCCACAGCCAAATCCGAGCAAGGCACTTTGTGCTGGAGGGCAGGAGAATTGCTAAGGGACAGCAACTACTAGAGAGTTTTGAGTGTCAGACCAAGGGAGTAGGAGCCCACTGTTAATCATAACTGACATTTATTGTGAACCAAGGGCTCCCCAACAGCCCTTCATGAATCACAGGAGAGAGAGGGGTTCATCTGCCTGTCCCTGTCCCATCTACATATAAGGGAGGCACCAATCTGTGAGGGTGGTATCTAGAGAGCAGTACTAACATCCATGGGGACAGCAACCACTCCAGCACTTCACACACGAGGAACATTTGTCATTGTGCCCGC
The DNA here is from genome assembly GCA_013401135.1 of Cettia cetti. NCBI lineage: Eukaryota > Metazoa > Chordata > Aves > Passeriformes > Sylviidae > Cettia > Cettia cetti. The sequence continues at coordinate 102,239 of VZUI01042747.1, forward strand.
CCATCAGCATGAACTTCACCATTATCACCACTATCGTCACCATTATAAACCCTTTTATCATGGAGGGTTGTGCCCAACCAGACACAAAACTCCCCATGGTAGGACTGAGTTTTGATTTCTGTTCAGGTTCCAAAACCCCAACAGAAGTATAACGCATCACAGCAAATTCCTACTTCAATTCAGCCATCTCTGAACCAAGCAGATTATTCTGTATGTTGTCTGCAGCAAGGTTGATATACCAAAGAGAGCAAGAGGTGATGCATAACCCAGAATCTCAGGAGAAGCTTAGACACAGCCCTGTTACCACAGACAGTGCTGAACTGGCACGGCTGTTGGTGAAGTGGTTGGACTGGCAGCTGTGTAAGAGAATAAAATGTTTGGGCATTGGCTCCTATTGAGCTGGTAGATAGAACTGAGTGCCCCATTGAGTCATATTCACAAATTATTTTATAAATTGAATTCAGTTTCCAAGCCCCCCCAGAATTTGGTAAAATCAAGCTAATTAATAAAGGTCTCCACCCTGGGACAAGTAAGGACAGATTTTAAGTCCTTTGCATGAGTTTCTCAAGTTGCCCATCAAAGGTAGGAATGTATTAATCTTGAAGGAGATTGCTGCGTCATCTGAGGGAAGTAATACACAGATTAAGGGAAGGAAACAGACATCTAGGGAAGAAGGGAGAGAAAAGAAAGCTCCCTTTCTTCCCAACAGCATTATCTGCTTAATCTTGCATGTTCTGAGCACTTCTGGGCAGCAGCTGGGCCAGTAAATGGGGTAATTTGGTGAAATCACAACATCAAGGTTACGTTGCAGATGGAGAGAGCTACTGAGGATGTTTTCTGCTGAGTAGCCCTGTTAAGGCTCCTCTTCTGGTTACTGGGCTAGTCTAAGCAAAAGAATTGCTGCATGAGAAGTTGAAACTTCATTTGCTGGTGGAGAAGAAATACCCCTTTGAGAGTTAAATCTAGGCATGCAGTCACTGTGCAAAAAAAATTAGGCTGCTAGGTGTGTGCCAGACCCAGGCCAAATGCTGAAGGGGCAGCCTCCAGGAGATTTGCAGACAAATGCAAAGAATCCTTTTTCTAATCTCGTAGTTCAAAACACAGGGTTTAAAGAAAATCCAGGAAACATCAAGAGGCAGCATATCCCATCACTAACACCACCACCACCCTCACATGCATCAGCAGATAAGAGGAAAAGCTCCCAATGTAGAATAATTATTATTGGCAAGGAGGGTATTGATGTTGTGGAAGGAGGACAGCTTGCTTCACTTTACTACTTGCACTAGCCCTGCACATTCTAGAAAAGAAAAATAAAGCCCTGTTTTGACTAGCAAGGTGAGCAAACAGCTTAAAAGTTAAACACAATGAGCCAGAGACAAGGAGAGAAGCAAAAACACTCTGGCTGAGAACAGCCCATGCCCCTTGCTGTGTGTGCATGCAGCCCTGGTGAACCATGGACACTGTGATGTTGAGTCAATGTACATTTATCCTGGGAAAACAGCTCAAACAAAATAACTGGAACAACTGTGCAGCTGATAGACAATGTTCTGACTTGTTCCTTTTGAAGGATACAGCTCTTGGCTGTTGCTGAAATAGCAAGTGTTTCAGATGAGAGATTCAGACATCTGGGAGCCTTGTCACTGGGCCAAGCCTGCAAAAAGTCTGACTTTGGTATTGCCCCTCATGGAACAGTTCCCTCCCATTTTCTCTTTTTTTACTAGTTGTTAGGGACAGGATGTTGACAAAGAGGCTCCCATGTTACGTGGTGCAGCAGCCTCTGAGATATTTGATAACAGAACTCGAGTAACATCTCCCCATGCAGATGGGTTGGAACATTGTTGTCAGCAGCTTTGCTAGACAAAACCACACCTTCCACATGCTGGCAGCAGTTCTTGCTTCCTGTTGTTCCACCGGTTTTAGCGAGATTGCATCCAGACCACAGATAACACATGGGGCAAGTCAGTGTGGCACAGCCTGGTTTAGGTACCTGGAACATGTAGGCAAGGGAAGTGCCTTGGCCTGACTGTTTGGAGATCAGAGTTATAATGCAGGGAGTCTTTAAAGAGAAATAAAAAGAACCATTCAGAGGACCTTAAGGCCTTTTGCGTATTTTGAAAGTGCATAGGTCATTAGGAAGCCAATATCCCTTGACAGTCAATAACAGTTTGGCTAGGAGTCCCTGGACACAGGAGGTTTCTGTAAGAAAAACTTCATGCTTTTTTGCTGCCTCACAGATGCAAAAGTTGCTTTGCAATTACAGACATGACCTGCATGCAGTGTGAGTACTACTCTGAGCATTCTTCCACTGTTTTTCGGACTGCAACTTAAAATTCTAAACCAGAAATGATTATTGGTGGTTGAAGCATTGTACTTAGTGTGCTTGTAGTATTATTTCTCAATAATTCTGGGATCATCTTAAAACTTGGATTGCTTAGATGTTTCTCCCAGGGTGCGAGACACCCTGAATGCTTTTTTCTTTTCTCTTGGAAACATCTAGTTCAAACTGTGCCTGTTTTAATCTTTGAAGAAGTTTTTGTATTGCAGAACTTGGAAACCTGGCAAATGTCATTAAAATGGGCCTGCATGTTTGAGTAAACTCAAACCCAAATTCAGCTGATTGTGATTAGAGTTGCTGAGAATAAAATGTGGTTGCAAACTGCCAAGGAGAAACAGTCTCAATTTCATCCCCTTTACAAAATCATAAACATTTCTATGAAAAGAAACCATTTTTAGAGAAAGTAAAAAACGAGAGTGAAAAACACATTTCCCAGGGGTATTTAATTTCATTTCTTCATGCATCTCCACTGTTTTCTAGATCCAAAAAGTTTCCAGTAATCTTTGTTACACAGATCCCTCATTTCAAGATGCCTGTTTTGCAATCAAAGTGGAACGTGCACCCAAGTGTTCCTATCTCTCACTTCACAGCTATCACAAAAACAAAATTTTCTGATTCTGCTGCCAGTGAAGCTTTTTGCCCTCAAATACCCCACTGCAATTTCTACATGAGCTTAAATACCATCTGAGAGTTGCTCATTCAATGCAATCTTAGACTGCTGAGCACATTACAATCACTGGTTTGGGGGTGATGTGTGTGCAGGGGCAGTAAAGGAATGGAGGCATTCTGCAAACCTGTTTAAATTGTTTGCAAGCGATTTCCTTGACTCCTTTAGGAAGGCTGTGCTAGCTGTATTCCCTGTGAGGAAAGCATGGCACAACCAGACCCAGAGTAGTTAGAACCAAGCTGCTAGCAGAGTTCTCAGAGCCACTGTCTTTCCAGCACTACCTTTCACATCCTGAGGCCCCTTCACACCATCAGAAACATAATTACAAGGCATGAGTTGCAAAGTGTCAACTAAGCCCTGACTGACTGGACCCCAAAGTCAGATGGAATGGACCACATAACTGTCAGCAAAAGGCAATGTGAATGTGGAGGCTTTTTGTCTGGTCACCAGGGCCAATGCACTTGTGTGTAGGACCAATTGTCAGAAACAATGTGACGGTGTGGTGCCAAGCCTGGAACTGAAAAGTCCAATGGAAACTGAGGCCAAATGTATATTAACCACCTATACAGTGATGGCAAAGTGAGATTGTTCTCACTACCCTGATTATTGCATGACAACATTTTTGGGAAATACAAGATCTTTTTTTGGTCTCAACAAACCTTGCAAATGTTGTAAAAGGGGTGAAAACTGAAAAGACTCTGTTTATTACACTGGGACCATTTTAGTAAGAAATTACTTAAATCCAACACTGCCCAATCATGGAAATATAAGTCTGAGTCACTAGAGGCCTCATATGGACTTGAGCTACCAACCAACACACTGAGGGCCACAAGGATATTTATTCCAAGGGAAAAAACAACAATAAACCCCCACTTAATTAGCTGATGAGGAAGATAGTTATAATTTACTATAAATATGCCATCTCACCCCAAGCTCAATTTGTGCAATGAGTAAGGAAATTACTGAAATTGCATATAAATTTTTTCATGGCATCATATTGGAAAGTCCCATCTCCTCACATCAGCTGTAGTTTCCTGCTTGGAACCTAGAAGAATGCAGGGAAATTTCCATTCTGGAAGCATCAGTGATCAGAGAAGATATTTTGGGATGAAACTGTTTGGAATACTGTCATTGGTAATGGAACCAAAAATGTGTATTCTATTTCACCTGTTGAAAGAAGTTTGGGAAATATTTTTCTTTATCTCTTGTCACTCTGGGGGGAGGGGGACAGATGTCTTCTGATATTGGCTGAGCTGTTAAAACCAGGTGGGGCAGTGTTTTGTATCTCTTTCACCACCATCCTCCCTCCGGGGGATATCTGCTGATAATGGGCCATTAAGGCTCACCAATGACATGACACATTACATCATCCCATTGGGAGATGCTCCACCCAGAGAGCGGAGCCAACCATTCCTACCTAGATAAAAACTGAGACTCAGGAACACCAGGTAGCCTGTTTTCTACTGGATTCCAGAGGAAGACTGGACCCATCTCATACCACTGTATTTTCTGCACGATCATCTCTACTCCACAGAACTGCATCTGTTACTCCAGGAGGATTTATTTGGACTGCTTCCAGCACCCTGACCAACAGGGTGTCAGGTCATATCCTTGACTCTGTCAGGGTTTTCTAGGGTTTTTGTTTGTTTTGCTTGCTTTTTTTTTTTTTTGTACTATTACTTTTTTTTTTTAATATTCCTAGTAAAGAACTGTTATTCATACTCCCATATCTTTGCCTAAAAGCCCCTAATGCAAAATTATAATAATTTGAAGGGAGGGGCTTTACATTCTCCATTCCAAGGGGAGATCCAGCTTTCACTGGCAGATACCTGTTTTTCTAAACCAAGACAAAACCCCATATGCCTACTTCAAAATGGTATCAGCATGTGACTTCCTCCTGCAGGTATTGCCATGGCAAGCCTTACTCTTGTGGCTCATGGCCAATTTATCTCTCCAGCTCTCCTGCTTCTGCAGCTTCAGCTGCCTTAGAGCTGGTCACAGAAATGGTCTGCAGAATTATTACATACTTTGATTTGGGGCTGAGAAAAGCCAATGATAATATTTTTCAAGGTTTTCTGAGATTCTCATGTGAACTTGACAAAATTTAAAGAATGATTGAAGGGATCTTCCAGCAAAATATCAAAACACTGCCCTGTCCTCATCAGAAGCTGACTCAGCCTAAGTCTTCGCAAGGTGCAGTGTTTCAGGTTTAATGAACCAACACTTTATGATAATATTGCATTTCATTCTGGCACTGTTGAAAAACTCTACATGTATAGTGGTTTGATCCTGACTGGACTGATTTTTCTCCACCTCCTCCCAGCCAATGGTGCAGGAGAATTGGGAATGGTGGTTTTGGTCTGTTCATCAGCTGTTGTCTCTACTGATCCTTCCCTCCTTCTCATGGGGAGGACTCCTCACACTCTTCCCCTGCTTCACTGTGGGATCCCTCCCAGGGAGACAGTCCTCCATGAACTCTCCAATGTGGGTCCTTCCCATGCTTTACAAGACATCTAGGTGTTGCTGTACTGTCAGCTATTGGTGACCCTTTAGGGCCTGGGACAAGGGAAGCATCCTGCTCAGGGTGAAGAAATAACATCTTGATACAACTAGAGGCTGATAAAGAAGTAGTGCTGGTAGGTTCCCCCTCCCACAAGAATTCCCACCTGGATTCCTAAGGTTATTTAGATTTTAACCTAAATAGACCAAATCCTTTGAAACCCCTGGAAGGCAAGCTTGGTGTTCTATCAGTACCAGCACTCTCCTTTGCTGTGCTGACATGCAGCAGATTTGGATCATCACTTACCACCCAGGGCTTGCTGCAGAAGTTGTAGATGGAGTAGAGAGAGTTGACAGTGTGAATGCCACCATACTGGAGGCCGATGATGAGGCTGCGGAAGTCTTCCCCTAGTGCCATGCTGTAGGCATGCTGGCGGATCAGGACAAAATCTGGCTTGAAGGACCTGGAAGAGACAAGGAGAGTGGTGTTTTACTTTCAAATGTTCCTGAAGCACTTCAAACCGCTCTTTGTTTCTTTTCCATCCTTCCCCTTTCTTTTGCATGTTGCTCTTCTCTGGACCTCTCAGGGTGAGTTACTTGTGTTATAATGTAACAAACCCAACAAAACCCCCTAGTCATTAATAAAAGGAAAAATCCAACATAGCTGCAAGTGTGAGAGCATAGAAATAGGCCAAACAGATTTTCTGCAGTTTCCTTGTCACTCAAGCATGCAAAAGAACAAGCCACAAACAGAGCCAAGGGTCATAAATTCACTGGTGGGGGGATTCTCTTTTCTTTCTAAAAGCTTGGCCGTACTTGGCAAGCTTGCTGCAATGTGCGACGCAGATGAGGGAGCAAGTTTGTTTCCTGAGGATTGAGCTCCGTATTGAAGCAATGCCCAGTGGGTGGGAAGATCATAAGGGATTTCAAAAAGCTCTCGTACACGTCCATACATTGACACACATTCCCCCTTTAATCAGTTTACTACATACGCAGCAAATCCCAGGCTCTTGTGGCTGTGAGTCAACAAGTGAAGGGCAGGCATGGTAATGTAATTAATCAAATGAGCAGAGCCCCTTATACGCTGCTGTGACTCATGGCATGGACTTCCAGAATGTTGTTTAGCAAGACTGGAGCTTGGACTCCTATGGTTCAACAGCAGCAGCCCTCAGCTAATGCACAGAAAAGTGAGGCCCTTTCTAGGTAAGCCAACAGGCAACAGATTGTCTTTCCAGCAGCCAGATTTCATTCCTTGCTACGCTGTTCTCAGAGCCATTCAAAAGTATCTGGAAACATCAGCTGGAAAGAAACGGTTCCCAAAATGGAGCTCAGCAGTTAATTCTCGAAGGAAGGGGCTTTTCCACTGAAAGAAAGTATTATTTTATAAGCTAACAGAGGTTGCATCAAAGACATTGAAAAATTTCCATGCTGTATTAAAGATTTTCAGAGAAATGAGCTCTGTAACCAGGTCCCATTACCTCACTACCCTCAAACATTTTCCTTGCTAAGAGACTATAATTTCTATCCTTTGGCTGTATGAGCTGGAAATACTTTGGGTTTATAGCCCTTATTTATATTTCCATCATTCTGGCAGGGAAATGTGAGATGGTGACTCTGGGCCAAATTGTGGCAACAAACACTGTACACAAACCCCAGCACAGCTTTGTTGTTTTAAAACTGTTCAATTTTTTTGTTGGCCTTGGACTTTTGTTATCACCCGCCTGAGACACGGTGAGTAGCATGCTCAGCTTTGGTGATGCAAGAGGCCAAGCTTTAGAAATGTTGTGGTTCCCTCCCATGGAGTTTTTTTAAACAGGCATGTTCCCTAATGTACTTGGCATCAAAGGTGGTGCTTTCCTCCAGCAGAGAGATGCATAATGAGCATCATGAGGGCTGTGCTATCACTGTGCAGTGATTTATGGACCTCCCTGGTGTCAATGGGGATGAGGCAAGTGGTGACCCCTGCTGAGAAACAACAAGTGAATACAAATCTTGGAACGTCTGAGCTGCTCCATTCTGCTGGACTTGCTGTGGAGAAAGTACCCTTGAGGCAGGCATAGGTCCTCCAGAAGGATTAACCAGCTACTTAGGATCAGGGCTCGGAATCTGTGCTGAGTTACTGAACAGTTGTGGTGCCTGGAGAGGCAGGAGTTCCGGGCGTGTCTCTCCTCGTCCAGATTTCTGAGAGGAGGAGGTCGCAGAGTGGCTGGGAAACTGCCTTCTTTGGCTTTACTTTTGCCAGCCAAAAACTCAGGAAGAAAGCTCTTGTCTTTTCAGATCCTGGCAAAGAAAGTTTCCCTACTTAGACGATGGACACAAGAATACAGAATTAACGTAAAAAAGCCTATTCTCAAGCTCTGTGTCCTGTAGGAAGGCAGGGCACTCTCTCATGCAGCAGATGAGGAGTGAATCTCTAAAGCGAAGGTGGACACTGAATCCCTGTTTTGAGCTGTGGAACAATGTGAATGTTCCCATGGATACTGAGAACAAAGCAGTGGAGTGCCAGGCCTGGGACTAGCTGAGAATAAACATCAGCTGAAGAGCACCAGAGCCTGAATGGAGAAACAGAGACCAGTGGCAAAATGAATAACAATCAATAACGTTTCTGTGCAGAAAGCAGGTCCACAGCTTGCTTTGTGGTAGAGAAGATGGTGACAGCAAATCCTTCTGGGAGGTTTCATGCCTTAAAGAGATCTCCTATTTCTTATTTTTGCATATAGCCATAAACTCTGGTTTGCTTCCTGTCCCTTCAGCTTTTCTTACTGAAGCACAAAGAGATTCAAGGATATGAAGAAAGAACACAGCAGAATACACTATTTGCATCAGAAATAGTGTGATCAACACAGATTAGATTAGATTAGATTAGATTAGATTAGATTAGATTAGATTAGATTAGATTAGATTAGACTAGATTAGATTACTGGCCTTTGCTGAATGCTGGTGAGGCCACACCTCAAATCCTTTGTTCATTGATGGGTCCCCCACTGAAAGAGAGACACTGAGGTGCTAGAAGGTGTTGTAGTGAGGGCGGGATTGGCCTCTTCTCCCAGGTAACAAGGAATAGGATAAGAGGGGATGACCTCAGGTTGTGCCAGAGGAGGATAGTGGATATCAGGAAAAATTTCTTCATGGAAAGGGTTATAAAGCATTGAAACAGTCTGCCCAGGGAAGTGGTTGAGTCACCATCCCTTGAACTGTTCAAAGGGTATGTGGATATGACACTTAGGGGTGTGATTTAGTGGTGAAAATGTCAGTGTTCATTAACGGTTGGACCAATGCTCTTAGAGGTCTTTCCCAACCAATTCTGTGATTGTCAAAATACCTCTTAATGACCCCTTCCAAAGGGTGCTTCATACTTCATCACCTTAGGGGCGAGAGCGTTTTCCTGGTGGTTTGGAGAAGGATGGGCTCTCCTGCTCTCTTTTTAGAAGACTGACAGTCTTACAAGGCACTTTGCCCTTCATGCCAATAGAAAAAGGTCTTCCCAGGACACTGAAGATGACATCCTCACTTCAGGTTCTGGCTACCCTCCATTATTCAAGGAGACTTCATTCAGCTTTCAGATACTTCCCAATGATCAAGGCTTTCTGACCAAGTTCACTTCCAAAGCCTTTCCTGTCTGACATGACACAGAAGAAGAAGAGAACTGCATAATTTAGCAATATGATACAACAAGTTTTGCGTTACTGGCAGTAAATGAAGCCTTCAGGGAGGCACCTGAGGCACAAGTCCAAGCCATAAGAGGTTGCAACTTTTGCCCAAGAAGAGCAAAAATGCCTCCAAATATGCAGTGCCTCAGGTGTCTGATACCTAATAGAAAATGGCATTTACAAATAGGAACAAGTTCTTTTTGTGCTTTGCTTGGGTGTTAATACCATTGTTATTACATTACTGAAAATTAATATGAAATCAATGACATATTCCCCTAACCCAGTGTTAGATTTCACAATCTGTTTGATGCTTCAGTAAAGCAGAAAATTTGCTAAGACAAAAATGTCATTTCAGTCAAAACCTCATGTCATATTTTCCTCAGAAAGAATAAACCCTTTTGAAGTTATTCAAAGAAAGAACAAATGTTATTCCTTTATAAATAAGATAACATGGAGTTGGTTTTAGAGAAAAAAGAAAGCAACAGAGAATAAAGAATAACCTCTCTGCTAGGCTGGAGGAGAGAAGCAGGTTGTTTTTTTTTTTTTTGAACATTGTAATAGAGAATGGCTGGGTAAAAAACATGGGAGGTGTGGGAGGTCAGTGCAGCAAAAGCAGCAGGAGCTAGAAATCACAGTTGCAGTAGGACCAATACCACTGTAGGCAGATGAGCACACCCTGGAAGACGCTCTGATTTGCTTCTCAGCCACAGATCAATGCTCAGCTAACCATTAAATCACATCACACACTCTCTGAACTGTACTCTGGCAGTCTCAAAAGTCTGCCATATATTTTACTTTTAAACTGATTGACATTGACAAGGAAAAGCATGTGGACTCAGACAAAGCCTGAAAGAAGTAAGAATCATGCCTGCCAATACCAACTTGCCTTCAAAAATGCTTGTGATCCTAAGCTTTTACAGAAGGTGACCCAAATACTTTCCAACATCACAGAATAAAGTCATAGAGTAATTTAGATTGGAGAGGATCTTTGGAAACCATCTGGCCCAACACCATGCTCACTGCAGGACTAACTTTAAAGTGACACTAGGATGATTACAATTCCCTGGAAGAAGCCATAGCAAAAACCTGTGTGGAGACAAATTATGGCAGGATCAATTAAAAAACCCCAACCTATTAAGACTGAAATAATGTACAAAAGTTTTGAATAATTCTTGCATTTAATCCTGGATTAACTAATTACTGAGTGGTCTAGACTCTGGCAGCTCATTCCTTATTGGAAAGAATTACTGTAAATGCAAAAAGGGTCAGGGAGTAGTTTAGTATCTGAAATGCTCCCCACCCTGGTCTGCTCAGAGTCACTTTTGCTTTCTGGCAGCTGCCTTCATGCCAAATGTTTTCCCAATAGCTGTCAGCATCCTGTCTGCATGTTGGCTGGGCGCCAGCTGCCGGGGAGGTGAAGAGGGACATTATTCATCTGGGACATCAGCAAACCCTGAAGGGAGAAGCAGGCCTCCAAGCAGCTGTTTGGCAGCAGGAGCTGAGGTGGAAGTAACTGAGAATAAATATGTAAAATAATCACATCCCACTGTCTCTTCTCTTTTGTACTTCCTGCTCAAAAAAAACACAAAAAAACAACAAAACCAAAAAACAAAAAAAAAAACCCAAAAAAACCCCCCAAAAACATGACAGCAACAGGCAGGTGAAGAGAGGGGAGATATATGTTAGGTCATCCCCCATATGGGCATAATTTCTCTGTTTATAAATGTTTACTCGAGGTGCTAAATTGCTTCATACGTAACTGCAGCTTCCTAGGGTGTACACTTCACCCCAGCTCATTGTCTCTGCAGGGTATTTCAGTGAGGAAAGTGGTCATTTGGCACATTGGTCCCTTATCTAAACTGAATTTTCAAAAGCTTACAGGCTGTTACACACACTTCTCCATTACATTTATGGATTGCCATGCCATTGATAGAAAAAAAATATTGCCCAAATATTTGTCAGTGTTAAATACATAGCACACACTGTACTCTACCAGTGGCATTTTCTGCAAAACTTGGGAGAACCATGCACTCAACATACTTTTCTGTCTGGCTGCTACAAACCTAAACTTTCCCTATCAGTTTCTGCTATTTTTTCTCCTATTTGCAACTTCACAGAAAATTGCAGAAATTTGGTTTGGAAGCAGCAAAACAACCAACCAACCAACTAACCAACCAACCAAAACAACACCACCCCACCCCTAACCCCCAAACCAACAAAAATAACTAGAAAAAGACATTCCAAAAAAGACCCTAATGAGGTCAAAGAGTTAAATTAAAAAAGAAAGGGATCAGACAACAGCTGGAGTTCGTCTTTGGCCTGGAACATGAGAAGCTGGAAAATGACCTACTGCCTACCAATACTTCCTACATCAGTGTCCAGGAACAGTAGCTACTGCCATGACCTTCCTGGATGTTGTCCCTGTAAAAGAGCTACAAGAAACCTTCAACTCCTGTGAAAAAGTAGTCCTGGAGAGACAAGAAAATGTCCTTCTAGCAACGTGCAACTACTGTGTGGTGAGTAAGCATGGCCTCTGTAGGGCAGAAAACCTCCATGCCCCTTTCAGGCAGCTGCTTCTCAGTGGACCTTCAGGGTGAGTGAACCTACTGGGATGGGAAAAACACAGTGGGCAGTGGACAGTGTCCTCACTGGGCTTTAAAGAGTCTTTTATCCTGGAGCAGACAGATCTTTTTCAGTCAGATTACACATCTGGAGTCTGCAAGCTCTGAATGGCAGAGAAACACCTGTGGGCTGGCCAGTTTCTTCTCTACCTCTCCCATGTAAAAGGATTTGCCTCCTCATGCAGTGACTGTACTTCAGCTTGCAGTGTACAAATATGCTTAAGGAAAAAAGCACTTTCAGGGGTTTTGGGGATGGTGATTCAACAGGCTGCTGTTCTGTTGCCACAGCACAGAGCATTGTAGAAACACTGAAACAGCTGGAAGCAACAGGAATGTCAGTGTTAACTAGAGCAATGAATGGTGTTGTGTGGACAAACTGGAAAATTCACTAACCCCACCATGGCTGTGAATAGCAAGGGCACATCATCCAGGGTGAGCAGGGGGAGATACACATCTTACACATTCAGGCAAGGCCTGTAGAGCTAAACATCTTTCTACAGAAGAGATCTGTCCCCACAGCAGGGCTTTGTCCTTGGTGCTGTTCCCTTTGCTGTCATTTTGGACACCCCACTACACTTGAGAGGGCCATTTCTCCTTGCAGGATCCTCTCCACTTCAGGCCCTGGCCATCTCCTGGTGCACCAGCTGTTGTCTGTGCTGTGGGGTTGCATGGAGCCTGCATGCCACACTGTAAGTGGTATGGCCACCACTTAAGTGGTGGCCATAGGTCCCATGCAAACTTGAAAATGTGCTTTCTCTCCTGGATGATCAGCCCCAACGGCAAAAGAGGAAGATCTACAGGGAGACAGAAGATGAGAGCAGTCTGGTACATGATTAATTTATATCCTTAAAGGTTGAAACGCTCCCAAAGATATTAGTATTCCCCAAGTAAAAGCGCTGTCCAGATTTTCAACATATTCCTGTGTTATATCTACTGGATTTAATAGCTGAAGTCTTGTGAAGCCCAACAGTCAAGCATTTAATCAAATACAGAACCTGAGATCATAGTTTAGGAGTCTAAATGTTTCTGTCAGAAACAGACACAGCCCAAATTTTCATTTCTACTTAGACACTTTTATAATATCCTGAAAGCATAAATGCACCTGAGAGTGGGTGCAGTGCCAACACTGACAGCCTCTTTACACTGCCAAAGTACTGATATGAAGGGCACTTCAGAGGAATGTGAAAATAAAAATCCCATTCCTTACATCTAACCCCAGTAAAAGTGACACAGTTCAAGAGCTTTCTAGAGTAAATTATATTTCAGATGGTTCACTCTGTCTCTTTCTGTTTGTATGTATGGACCTGTCCAAAAGGAGGTTGCGTATGTACTGGGAGGAGGATGAAGAACTCACTCAAGTGTTTTAAAAGTAGGCACAAACCCACACTTGTTTTTACACACTCTTAAGTCTATTGCACCCCAAAATGATTCCATTTCTCTGTTGTAAGAGTTGCTATGTCTAAGCTGATGAGGGATCCTTTGGGATGAATAAACATCCTTCTGCTTCCCATATTTAACTTTTCAATAGGGAAAGTCTGCTGCCAATTTTTTGCAAATAAGGGCTGGGGTAACAAGGACCAATGTGTGGGAGATTCCCCACCCCACCAGTCCTGGCTGAGCCCAACACTGCTCCTGGTGCCCAGCTCATCCCACCAGTGTCCTCAGTCAAGGCAAGTGTCACAGGGCATTTACATAGAAAAGTTCTTGCTTAGAGACTGCACAAAACACTTAATGGTCAGCTCTCTGTCTGAAGGAAATGTACTGAATGGGCTCAGGGAGCCTTCACAAACCATGGTGGAACTGGCACAGAAAACACAGATGCAGTTTTTTAGATTTGTTAGATGATATCCCCTGTCTCCAGCAGCACATTTCGCAGAACACTATCTCAATTCCTCCACGCCCTCCGACAGATGTGCAGAATGAAGTAGCTAAAAAGAGAAGCTGGAGACCCAGATCACTGTTACTGTAAAATTAAATTCTTGTAGGGACTCTTAAAACTCAGGCAAGCAAAGTAATGCCTGGCTTCAGTTAGATTGTTCAGTAATTTACTTATAGCTACTTATTTCAGGATACAAAGGCTAGGAGTCATGTATATGTTTCTGAGGCAAGTGGTAAATGGAAGGCTTTAAGAACTGCTACACCTTCTTGTTAGGGGATTTATCTTCCAGGTAAAAGAACTACAATATTTTCCTGGTGCTGTTCAAATCAGTTGACATGGGCTGTGAAAGAATGTCTTAACTCCAAGGTGCCAGAAAATATCAAGTGATCAGCAGAAAGAGACTTTAGTTTAAACTTTGCTTTACAAGTGCCATCTGGTGTTTCCTGTTTTAAGAAAGAACTAGGAGACCTGCTCCAAAATGACAGAATTTAATAGGCTAATGAATTGTTAGATAGCTTATCAGTGAACATAATGTCAAATTGGAGAGGACAGCCCAGTGCCTGCTGAATATGAATACAAATATGAATATTGATGTTGATATTAACTATTGCTCTTAAGACATTTATTATTTCAGTGATTTAAATCTACTGGTTTGTAGTATATTCACTATCTTTCCACTAAACTGCTATATTCTATTGCTCTCCCTTTGAAGAGGAATATGAAGCAAGCAAGGCTCCTGCAGGGGGGAATCCCAAATTTGCTTGCTAGCAAGACGATGCTGTATTTAGCTTCTTATAAATTGTCAGTGGGTTTCCATGACTCTGGGTATTCAAAAAATATGATTAGTATTATATTTCACCATCTAGAAGCATTCTGACTTTTGACTGAATGTTTTGCTCAATAATTAACAGAGCCCTAATAAGTGATGGAAAAAAGCTGACAGCAGCAGCAGGTTGCACACATGTGAGTTGAAGGTGTCTCTCTGTGGCTGGACATCCTGAAGGATGCCTGTGGCCAGGCAGGACATGGCTGTGGATGGGATATTGGGACTTGAAGGGAATGGGAAGCAGCTGCACCCATGTGGATGGGTCAAGGTGCCTCTACACAGCTCAGTTCCACAATTTGCTTTCTAAAGTAAAGAAGTTTTAATTTCTATACTTCCTAGAGTATTTCTAGGAGTGCCTGTGGAAGTTGGATGACCTGAACTCTTAAGCTTGCTGAGCTGGGCACAACAGGAGCATATCAGCACAGGCTGTAAACAAATACTTGCTGGTTGCAAGGATTATGGCATGTAGCATGTGCTATATAAATTGCATATCCAGACAAGTATGTATTTACCAAATCCACTTCTCATAATGCAAATGTGTCCTTAAACATGCAGGAATGAAAGCAAAAACCCCATATATTTCACATATAAATATCCATTCAAAAAGAGTAGCTGGAATACCTGTGTGTTCACTGTGAGCAGAAACATGAACACCATGCCCCAGACAGTTTTGTGAAATAATTCTGTCTTCAGTTTCAGTTTAATTGCTCAAGATCTTTCTGCCAGATGTATGAATGGCTTTGGGAGGAAAGACACAGGAAGGAAAATGAAGATGTGATCAACCTAGGAAATGGTTCTTGGGAAACCTTCCAGCATCATGAGCAAGCAAACACAGGAGTGCATTAGCACTGCACACTGTCTGATGAGTGCTCCAGTGGCTGGTTCACGGGACATAATGCTTTGTTTCACTCAGAAACAGACATCTGTGGGACAGGAGAAAGCAAACGCATGTAACAGACACAACTTTAAAGGTTTTTAGCAAGACTCGTGAAACTTTACCAAAGAAATAGAGACTTGTGGACGTACTAAGAGAAATGTCAAGACCTGAAATGAATTGATGGACCACAGTCATAGCTAATTGACAGTGACATGTTTTGCTTTGCACTGTTTGGACTGGAAATGAGATTTTGAGAAATTAAACTGAGGCCAGCATGCTCAAAATCACAGTTTTTCAGGTGTTCTAATAATCCCTTTCAAAAATATTACTGCATCCTACATTATGTGTCTCTATCTCTAGTTTTGAACTAATTGCAAACAGAAAAAGCATTGATTAAATGTTTCAACAGTATTAAAATCAAAGATGCTGAATACACCAAAAAGTGCAAAGGAACTGTACAAAAAGAAGCAGGATGGCTAGAAACATTAATTTGGAACAGCAGTGAGATTTCAACACAAAGAAAGAAAAGCTCTTGTGTCAAAGATGAAATGTAGAGCTGTAGTGACAGAAACACGTAAGGATGAAGGCTTGGAAATAATAGGGTGGAAGTTAATATTGGTGAAGGTAAACAGAGGCATCATACACAGATGTGAGAACATACACTATTCTTTACATTGAACTTGTAAAGATGCATCTAACATTAGCTCCAAATTGCTATCACTCTGGTGCTTGAAAGAAAGGGGAGCAATGCTTTTGGGAAGTGAATTGGATGTGTGATTGGAGAAGCCTTGCTTGGGAAAAGAGTCTGCTTGCAATGACTGCAATTACAAAGTAATGCTAGTAGGACAGAAATGCCCATCAGAGAAAGGTATTACCTCTGAGTTCTACCACAGGGCAAGGCCAGAGCACTGTGGTAGAATCTCTCACAAAGAAAAAATGGTATTTCAGGAGCAAATCAGGCTACAAGCATCAGGATCATAGAATCACAGAATAGCTTGCATTGGAAGGGACCCTAAAGTTCATCCAGTTCCAACCCCCTTGTCATAAGCAGGGACACCTTCCACAAGACCAGGTTGCTCAAAGCACCATCCAACACTGAACACTGCTAGGCATGGGCATCCACACCTTCTCTGGGCAGCCTATGCCTGTGCTTCACCACCCCCACAGTACAGGATATTAGCCTAAATCTATTAGCCTAAATTCAGTTTAAAGCCATTGCCCCTTGTTCTATCACTACATGCCCTTGCAAAACCCTGTTGTAGTTCCCTTTAGGTACTTGAAGGTCCTATAAGGTTTCCCTGGGACCTTCTCATCTCTAGGCTGAACAACCCCAACTCTCAGCCTGTCTTCACAGGAGAGGTGTTTCAAGCCCCTGATGGTTACCATGACCCTCCTTTGGACTCACTCTGACAGGTCCACATCCTTCTTACATGCACCAGAGCCGGATGCAGTGCTCCAGGTTGGGGTGACACCAGACCAGGGCAGAGGGACAGAATCCCCTTCCTTGCCCTGCTGGCCACGCTTCTTTGGAGGCAGTCCAGGATGAAGTTGACTTTCAGGGCTGTGAGAGCATACTGCTGACGTATGTCAAACTTCTCATCCTCCAACACCCTCAAGTCCTTCTGCTCAGGGCTACTCTTGATCTGGTCATCTGGGCTTAGCAGCTATTGCAAGGGTAGTCCACTGGGATCAGAGCCTAAGACAGGCAGGCTAATGAATTAGAGCCACTGTTGAAAATGAGGGTTAGTTGACAGAGAAGGAGAGAAAAATCAAGGGAGAAGAAGGTCTGATGTCCCTTTTCTTGGGAGTCTGGAGGCTAAAAAGAACCTGAGAAGGAGGCATTTGCTGTTGCATGAAGGGTCTAGATTGGAAACAATGACTATATGGCATAATGTGCACCTGAGACCTGATACAAACCCACCAGAGTCAGGCCAACCTTTTCACCACTTCCAGGAATCGTTGACGCTACCAGGACTGTGCTGCCCTGATTCAGATGTTTGTCACCCCCTGAGGCTGAATTGCTTGCCCCAACACTGATCCACAAAGCCCAGTTTTCAAGACCAGCTGGTGCTCCTCACCTGACCACCTTGGTGCCATTTCTCATGACCTGCATGTCCACCATGCAGCCACCCATGACGTAAGCAGCCAGGTTCAGCTCGGAGAACTCGGCCTGGAGTGGAGCAAAAGGACAAAGTGTTACTCAAGGGCGGCAGAGACACAAACACACAGACACAGATGCAGAATTTTCTCTGTCTGGAATGCGCCTTTCCTTCTTTTTTTTTTTCTTTTCTTTTTTTTTTTTTTTTTTTTTTCCTGTGGGGCAACTGGATATCCAATTA